>BPLR01017368.1:0-61788 GCA_021605095.1 Caerostris extrusa
TCGTCCGACGGTTTGAAGGATCTTTTTCTTACACAAATATAAAAGTATTACGTTATTACATTTTATTAATGCAAACATTATGCTTATAAAATGATATATTTAAGAAAAAATGTTATAGTAAGGCATAAAATCCATTAAAAACAATGAAATCCAATTTTAAAAATCCTGAATAGTAGTAATATAAAGCTAGTGAATAGTATAAATATAAAGCTAGAGTTTAACAATACACTTTTGTACATGTGAGAAAAAATTTAAAATTCATACATGATTTATCAGTTATCAGAAGAATATGTCAATGAAAACGGTTGAAATTATTTAAAAATAATTTAGCAAAAATTGCTCAAAACCATTTCTAATTTATGCAGAAGATGCTGCACGCAGTTTATGCTACATCATTTAGAAATCTATATAATATCCAATAGCCTAAAAATATCTACTATATATATATACACAATATTCTAAAGGGCTTAAAATTCAATACATAAAAGGTAAAAAGTAACATTTCTATTAAAAAGAAGACATTTTACATTAAAAATTTAAAAACAATACGCGAAACAGAAATGCATACGAAAAATGTATATTTCCGTACTTGTCATGAAATCGTTGTCTTCTGTGAATCTCGTTTTTAAAACAAAAATAGTCTCTTTTAAGAGCAAGTTTAGGTGAAACCTTTTTAAGGTACCGAAAGGTCTTTACTATATATACAAATATATAAAGGATAAATTCAATACATAAAAAGGTAATAGTAATATTTATATTAAAGGACGTTTCAATATAAAATCTAAAAACAATGCACAAGAAGAAATGCATACGAATAATGGACATTTCTTTGTTTTTGTCAGAAAAGTACCTTCGAAAGCGAAGATCGTTTTTAAACCAGAAGATGTCTATTTTAAGAAAATGCTTTGATGAATCCATTTACACCTCCATTTTGGCATACAAGTTTTTCTTTATTCAGTGACAAATACCTTTTGCGAGAAAATCGTTTTTCACATACAGTACATCCTCATTTCTTTTGGAATAATTCAAATATTGATCAGTTAAACTCCCTTTTTGTGAAAAAACCCTTTCTGGCATACCTCGCACACGCATGGCTTCTCTTCAGTGTGGACGCGATAATGGGTTTTTGCAGTACGCGCTTCTGAGAAAATGCCTTATTGCATAACTCGCAAGAATGAGGTTTCTCCTTCAGTCACGAATTCTCAATGTCGCCTCCGATTGTGATCTTTTGTCCAATGTCTTTCACATTTGTGTGTCTTTTCTTTGGTATGAACAACCATGGATTCAAGAAAATCTATTCTTTACAGAAAAGCCACCAATTTGCATATGTCACAAATGTGGGCACTTTTTCCCTCGTACGTTTGAGATGTCACTAAGTGGTCCTTTCTAAGATATCTTTTGTCGCATATGTCGCACGCGTGGGGCTTCAATCCCGAGTGGCAAAGCACATGCGGATTTAATTTACTTTCTTGGTAAATCGTTTTCCGCAAATATCATACGAAAAACCATTTTCTTCAACAGTTGGCCAACAAGCTCAGCCATTACTTAATTCTTTTATCAAATTATTATTTATCTTTTATTCTTTTATCACAAGAACAAAAACACTTGTTCATCTACTATATTAGTATAAAATATTTCCTGCCTCAAGTATCCTCAAAAGTAAATTTTCTGACAGATAACAAATTTCCTTCAGTTCATTTCATTATTGCAATTGTCAAATCGAGCAACAAATTAAAATTCCTATATTGAAGCCTAAAGTACACCTAAAGTATTCTTATATTTGAAAAAGGGTTCATTCAAATGGGATCCCATGGAAATAAATCTCAAGAGAAATGCAAATGTTCCAAGAAAGGAAATTTTCTAAAACTAGACGATTATAAGATGTAAGGTAGATGATAAAATAGAAGGGGGTGCAATTTAAAGTGCGGAAATACCGCATTGACATTTTTATCTGTGTAATTATGTTCTTTTTCTTCAATGGTGCCACCTGCAGCCCATGGTGAGCGAGACCGTCTGTCTACTACCAGCTTTCGAGACAGGAGGTTTCTTTTTAGAGGCCCAGGGCTGTCAAACCTACGCCCAACGCTCTGCAGTCACATGAGATTGGCTCTGACGGCTGAGTGGCTAGCGCTCTGGCGATGGGTACCTCACGTTTTTGGATTCGAATCTCCAGCATTGCCATGGATGTTTGTAGTGGTTCGGAATCCACTTTAAGACGTAGGTTCCGGTCTAATAGGATCGTATAACGTCAAAGACACCAATCAGACTTCTTCTCACTCACATCATTCTGAAACTGTATGGGGCAACTCAGCTCTAGGCACAGTGATGTGGTGTAGTAGTAGTTGTCTATGAGACGGACCTCTACTGTTTAATGTGAATTCCGAACCACTACAAACAGTAATAACACCAATGCTACTCGAACCAGAAACCCCGCGGCTCCGAGAGGCAGAGCGCTGAATCACTCGGCCATCGGGCTCCAAATTATGTCATAGTAATCGAGCATTCGACAAAGTAAGCCAAAATAGATTCTTGGTTGCTCTAGAAATAGTCATTGTAGATTTTTAACCAGAATGTCTTTCCTTTGAGATCGAAATTAATCAGAAGAGAGGGTGCGCATCGACTTCTGTGTAGTTATTTAAAAAAAGTCATTTTGCTTTTATATTTGAAAAGAAATTTTAATCAATCATGTTTTTCGCAGAGATTCATACCAAATGTTCTCAAAAGCAATCGAAGGTTAGGTAAAGAAAAAAGGAAAAGTATGTTAGGAAAAAGAAAAAGGCGTAAAACCCTCAACAATTATCTGAATGAAGTAAGAATTACATAAACTAAAAATTGTAAAAAAATTGAGTGAGAACCCATGTGAAACTACAGGAAAACACGAAAGGACATTTTTACAGTATTCAATATGGACGCTTCAGTGACAAACAACAAATACAAAAAATAATAAATAGAACCCAAGAAAGTACTAAAAAATCTGTAAACAATATGAGTTAAATTAATATACAGGACGCAAAGTTTCATAAATACATAGAAATAAAATATTTGCATCAAACATAATATGAAAAAAAAAACGTTTAAGTGAGTTGCGATACAATACGAACAGCATTTGAAAATGTAAAAATAAAAAAAGCAAGAAAAATCATCATTTAAATTAAAGTGTACAGAATGATTAGAAAGAGGAAGAGTCGTAGTAGATGGATTCGGCAGGATTTTACGATTAATGGAAGTAAAAAAATGCTCGGAAATGATAGAGTGGAATTTTTTCTGAGAGAAGAAGATGGAAGGAAACTACATGACTAGCTACTGTATAAAAATCGAAGCAATGTCCAGGTTCATGGTGAACCGGAATGTGCATTGCCAGAATGATTGTATAAAATTGGTGGCAAAATGAGCCAGATTGCTCAAAATTGTATATGCGCCCAATGTTGGTGTACTGTATTAATCCGTTACATTGGTGCACTGTATTATCGTTACACTGGTGTACTGTATATTATGTTGTATCTATTGGAAAACAGATTGATTGTATTATTGGAGCCACATTTTTGTAACAAAATATTTTCGTTATTTATAAAAATAATTTTAAAAAAAATTATTATGATAAAATAAACCTCCATTGGATCCATTTTGTTAAAATTATTTTTATCATTTTAAGTAGTTTCGTATTTTACAAAATTATATCGAAAAAAAAAAACTATTTTTACACATTACGTTGCTTTTCTTTGTCAGTCAGAAAGCTTTACATACAAATTACACACACAGAAAGCAATACAGAAAATTACCTATCGTTTAAATTAACGTGTGTAGAATAATTAGAAAGATGAATAGTTAGAAGACGAATAGTCGTAATAGATGTATTCGGCAGGATTTTTATGATCAATGGTTTTACAAAAATGCTCGAAAATGAGTAAACCAAAGATTTTTCTGAGAAAAAAAAAGGAAAAAAACTACATAACTAACTGCTGTATAAAAATAGAAGCTTGCGTGGCAATGGCGATCGTCGCATTAAATCAGTAAGCCGGAATGTTCTTTAAGAGAACAGTTGGATAAAAAAGATGGCAGAATGAACCAGATTGATTAAAATTGGATGAGCATAATATGGGAGCATTGTATTAAGTCACCCTATGCTATGTCCATTGGAAAACACATTGTAGTAGGTAGGGCTACATCTTCATGACAAAATACTTTCCTATTTATCAAGATAAATTCTAAAAAAAAAATATTTGATAAAAAAAAAAAAAAAATCTTTAAATAGAATCGTTCCATGATACCCTTAAGCCCATTTATAAAATAAGTCTTAAAAAGAGAAATATAAAAAGTAAATATATGTATAATATAATAAAAAATATATAAAGTTTTTTTTATATGAATTTATATTCAGATACACACAGCTATAAACTTGCATAATATAGCTACTTTTTCCCCCTGCATTTTTGTGTTGATTTGGTTACCTTTATGAGTCACATTTGTTCAAATAATTTTTTTATAATTTAAGATTTTAGAAGTTTTCTATTTAGTTTTTGGTTTAGCTTGTTTTGTGAAGAAAATAGTAGGCGATACGATATGGCTTAAAAAAACATATTCAGTAATTATAAAACGCAAGCTAATTGCTGCATTTGTGGAAAATAATTATCAGTTACTTTTATTTTGTTGTGCAATCTGGCTTCCTAATTATGATTATTATTATTTTTGTATTTGAATGCACATAGATGCACAATGCACATAGTTTCCTCCAAGAATAAAAATTATTCAACGATTACACATATATACATATTTATAACAAACTTTATTTTGCTGCGGTAAATTATGGATGTAAAAATTTAATTTAATTGGATCCATTTTTAAAAAATTTGTTATTTTAAGTAGTTTCGTATTTTAAAAATTATATCGAATGATATTTTTTTACGCTTAACATTACTTTAGCGCAAATAAATATCATTCGTCAATCAAGATAAAAACAAGTAATATAAAGAAAAAAATTTAAGTCAATTCCTACTTTTTTTTCTCTATATTGCAAAAAGTCCTTTACAAATAATTTTCATTCATTTTTTTTAAGTTTATCTGGCGCCCTCTATTGGTAGATACATGCAACTGAAATCTAAAAAAATATAATTAATTGATTAAATTTAATTACTGAATTAATATTTGAAAAAACTGTATTAACATCCAGGGTCATCCACTACAAATTAAAAAAAATGTATTTGAACTTGAGTGGGTGCATAAAAGTATTTTATGAACGATTGAAAATTTGAACAAGATATATATAGGAGAGTGTGAGGCTAATGGAAGGAATTGAATTATAAGAATAAACGGATAGGCTGTATTTTTGGGACAACTGCATTTTCAAATACTAAATATAAACGCTGTGAATTTAATTCTTTTCAAATCATTGTTGTTGCTCCCGGATGCCGACAGATCTCATCCATGCTATCTCCAGTAGCCCAGCACCAGAATAGGATTGTGAGTAACATTTGCAAGTCTCTGAAGATGAGGGAAAGTTCATTTTTCATGTTGTACAACATCCACGTAGCGCGGAAACAAACACAACAGCTCCTTTAAGTCTCTGCAAAACCAGCCTTAATTATGAATAAATCGTTTCAAAATAACGATGAAAAAAATGAAACAAAAAACATTCAATAACCAGTTTTTATTATATATCTTATTAAAAGTAAAATTAACAGCTTAATCGTTCACGTCTCCAGCATAAAAATAATGTAGGCATACAATCGTTCTGCTTCAAATATCAAAAATATCCTCTGGAAAAATTCGTCCGTTACATTGTAATGTAATATTTATGTAAAACATTCAATTCGAATGTTGCAAATTAATAAACAAGTTATACACATACAATAAAACCTTTAAGTTGAATAAAATCTACATTTAAAATCATATTTAAAAACACTATACATCAGAGTAAAACTTTAATTTGAAAATAATTGGCACGAATTGCTACAAAATACCTTCCTTATTCTCTATATTTAAAAACCACAAAATTAAGAATACTAATCAATGCATACAAATGAATAACATTTTTCTGAATGAATACTCCACAGTTCAGCCAGTGAGAGATGCACGCTGTTGTCTTCATTCATATTGGTCAAAACATTTAGAAGTTTACATAACACTTTATATCTCTATACACTGTTTATAAGGAAGACATACTTAGTGACTTAAATGGGACACATATCAAAGCTAATAAAAAATAAAATGACCGTTTAAATAGGAGGATAACTTTTTGCAATATAATTTGAAAAACACAAAAACAAATGGAAAGGAACTATACATACAAACATTTGGCATTTTTGCTTGTCGTGAAGCTGCAAATCTTTTTCCAAAACACCGATTTGGAGAAAGAATACATTTTCATTTCATGTGAGTTCTCATGTGACCTGATAAATTTCCTTTCTGGGAAAATCCTTTTTGGCATATTTCACAAACGTGAGGTTTTTCTTTGCTATGTGTTAACAAATGACGCTTTGTGTCAGAAAACCCCTTGTCGCAAAATTCACACTCATAAGGTTTTTCTTCGGTATGAGTTCTCAAATGCTTCTTCAAATCTGATCTAACTGCAAATACTTTTCCACAAAGACTGCATTCGTGAGGTTTTTCTTTCGTGTGAGTAAGCCTGTGATTTTGCAGATGACCCTTATGTACAAACGCTTTATTGCATACGTCACATACATAATCCTTTATTCCTCCATGAATTAGTAAATGCTTCATTAAATTGCTTTTAGAAACAAATCCTTTGTTGCATATGCCACACACATGAGACTTCGTTCCCGAGTGGCAAAGCATATGCCGGTTCAATTTCCATTTCTTAGCAAATCGTTTTCCGCAAACATCACACAAAAACGAATTTTCTTCAGCTGTCGGTCCAGTAGCTCGAGCCATTTCTTAGTGCTTTTGTTATAATACTTAGCTTCACAGACAAAACAAATTGTTAGACATGTAGTAATAAGAAAGAGACTCAATTCTTTATGTGTATAAAAGATTTGTTTCAAATTACCTCATGCAAATCCCTTTCTGATAATACAATTTATTCACTTCATTTCTTTACGATTGCGATTAAAATGCCATCAAATAAAATTAATGTCGTAATATTTTTGTATTTGAAAAAAGTAATTCATCTGAATATGGTTTTCGTGGTGGTAAATTCAAGAAATTAATGCTTTGCCACTAGAGACACGTACAGTGGACTTCAGCACGGAACAAGTAATATGCAACCCCAAATTTTCAACAAGCGCGTAATGGTCTCCTCTACTAATCGACCTAAGCAAAATGAAAATCTGCCAAATTGATTTGCTGTGATTATATTTTGCATAGGCAATAAAGTTTTTTGTTGGGTGGATTTACTTAGAATGAGCAACTGTGATGTAGTGATGTAGTGCAGTATTGTATCACAGTAATTTTTCTGGTTGTACAACATCACAGTAACACACAGTAATTTTCTGGTTGCAAATACTGGTATAAGTTGGTATGTGAGAGAGATGGACGGAAGGAACTACATTCTATATCTTGCATGGACAATTACCTTTTCCTGCATCGCTTATCCAATCTTTGATCTAAAAACCTTTTGATCCAAATTAGGAGCTGGATTGATCAAGGCGATTCCTGCATGTAACGCCGTGAAAGCTTGCAATCTTCTGCCTTGAAAATGTTTGAAAAAAATATAATAAGAGTGCTATTTATAATAAAAATTTAAATTTTGTATTCCAAACATTTAATAATTTTTAACTCATAAATATTGGAGAATAAGTTAGGTAACAGAACAGAGTGGTTGATCGTACCTTTTACACCAAGTAGGAGGGCCTGAATGGCCGAGTGGCTAGCGCTCTGGCGCTCTGCACCACAGGTTTCGGGTTCGAGTCCTGGCGGTGTCATGGACGTTTGTAGTGGTTCGGAATCCACTTTAAACCGTAGGTCCCGGTCTAACACGATCGTAGAGCGTTGTGGAGAGTGACATATTAAAAATAAGGAAAAACTGACTGTTCATATATATATAGTGATTAGGGGATTATAGTCCTTGTTGCTTCACATCCCCATATACCACTTCATTCATCACCCAGTAGGAGATTAAGAATCTTAAAGATTTAAAAATTTGCTACCATTTTTTGGGAGGTTTAGAAACTGCTTGTAATTTATGTTTTCCACGAAAGCATGTTTGGAGGAATCCGGTTTTCATTTATACAATTTTTTTTTTCGTTGATACATTCATGAAGTAAATGAACTGAACATTTTTTTTTATTTACATTCCATTTAATGCAAACTGTTTATAGAAATAAAATCTCACCAAAACATATCCTTCATCACGTCAAGCCAAAGTCAACAAAAAAAAAAAATCAAAATCACGTCTAGCCAAGTTAAAATCTGAAATCACCTAGTGAATTCAACTTTGATACAAACATAACAAGTAATATATGAAAAAAAATTAAAATTCAGTTCCTACTTAGTTCAACAAAGAAAAAAATTTCTTCAATTTTATTTTTTGAGAAAAATCCTTCATTCTAACCACTAAGGCACAAATGCTACCTCACTCTCAAAATTCATTGGGATAAAGCATTTTATTTAAAGCAAAAGTTTTCAAAAAATTTATCAAAATATTATTGATTTTCGCAAGAATTAAACTTAAAACAGCATTCTTCACCTTCACGTGAAAAAACTGAAATCCTTGCATTTTACCAATTTAACTACTGCCTGTTAATTTCAATTTTCATTACGAACTGCTAAAACTCTATTTAAAACTTAGAAATTAAATTAATTTACTGAATGAATTAATATTTGAAAAAACTGTGTTAACACTACACGTGTAATTAATACAAGTTTAAAAAGTGTATTTGACTTAAGTGGATGAATAAAAGTATTTTATGAACGATTGAAAATTTGAACAAGATATATATAAGAGAGTGTAAGCTAATAGCAGGAATTGATAAGTTGCAACTCTTTTTCATTGCAAGCATTAAACATCTTTCATCTCTTTTTCTGTGAGTTTGCCAGAAATTTTCACGTGATCAGCAGTCAATTACAGCTAGGTCATTGTCAAGAGGTCAAATCAGACAGAATCGTTAAGTAGTAGCGATCACGTCTATTTATGTGTCTGCCATACACGAGTACCCAGAAATGGCGGAACTTCAGTCCTCTCACAGGGCAGAAAAAAAAAAATGTTTTTTTTAAGTACACTGTAAACTGTTTGTTCGAAAACGCAAATCAAGACTTGGTTATTGTAAGGTTTAACAATAATTAGATAGACGTGAGAGGTCGTTAATTGTGAGCCCCCTGTGTATATTATACGCCACTGCGAGCAGTAGCTGGTACCATAACTGTGCGAACTGGTAAGTACTAGCGGTGAGATTTAGAGACGACGAGGAGAACGCTGGGCCTCCTACACGGGGAGGTACACGGTCAGGGACCGTTTGGGATGTTTTAAGTATAAAATAGAATTGAAATTGTAGAAGTGGCACAGGGTGCCTTGTTTATTAATCAAAGTATCGTTAATATTGTAAATAAATTAATGTAAAGAGAATAATGTTTTCAAACGTCGACAACACTAAACCATCTGAAACAACTAGTCTGAGCGACAACAAATTTCAGTCGCTAGAAGCGACAACAAATTTCAAAGAAGTAGGATAGCTACAACAAATTTCAGAAGTAGGATAGCGACAACAAATTTCAGAAGTGGGATAGCGACAACAAACTATTGAGGATCGAAAGGTCCATATAAAAAATTTCTTAGAAAAAATTATGTAAAGATGCATTTATTGATTCATCTAGAAAAAATTATGTAAAATAACCCGTGTGCAAAATATGTGACATAAACTATAATCGAAATTTTGCTTTAATGCACTACACGCATGGTTTGGTTTGTCGCTGCACGGTCATCTTGTGCACACGAAGGCTAAGCAGACCTGGGACCTACAATTTAAAATGGATTCGAATCACTCGCAGACATCCATGCCACCGCCAGCGCAGTGCAAGTGATTCAGCAAATACTATTTTTTGTTCTAATGCAGCTGGAAAACACTTAGACAGTTGTCTTGGATGCCTTAAGACAAGCGCTGCACTGACGTTACTCACTTAGCACTACCCAGGAAGTACGTGTAGCTTGAAGATAAGCCACGGACGCGGAGTAACAACACCTTCACAAGGCTCTACGATCCTATTAGGACCGGGGCCTTCGGTTTAGAGTGGTTCCAAACCCTGCAAGTATCTATGGCACAACCGGGATTCGAACCCGATACCTGTGGTGCCGAGAGCCAGATAAATTAGTAAATAAGCACAATTTCAAAGGTTTCAAAATGAAGAAATAACTGAAACAAGAAAGTGTCAACAAACTTTTATTTAAATATTATTTTAATATTTTTATCACACATAAGATGAATAGTTTCATCGTTTATGTCGCTTTCATAAAAAAAGTGTAGACATACAATCGATATTCTTCAAAAAAATATACATACTCTGGAAAGATTCGTCCGTTACATTATACTAGTATATTTATGCAAAACTCCCAACTCAAAATCTACAAATTAATAATTAAGAAATACCTATACAATAAAAATTTTATATTGAATAAAATCTACATGTAAAATCATTTAAATGTACTCAACGTATTCAAAGTAAAGTTTAAGTTAAAAATAATTGTCACAAATAGGTAATGCTATGTCACAAATAGGTATAAAATACATTCTTCAATTTCCGTTCTTAAAAATCACATAAATAAAGGTATTATTCAATGGATATCAATGAAAAACGTTTATCTGGACAAACCTTCACAATTTAGCCAGCAAAATGTGCACACTGTTGTCTTAAAAATCTAGAAACAAATAAATAAATTAATACAGATAAAACTACACAAAAATATATTTAATGATTTAAATTGGACAATAAAAATTAATCAAAAACAAAATGTCCGTTAAAATAGAAGGGTTTTTTTTATATAATTTTAAAAACACAAACGCAGATGGAAAGGAAATGTATACGAACACTTGAAATTTCTGTTTGTCGTGAAGCAGCGAGTCTTTTTCGAAACGTTGATTTGCGGAAAGAATACGAGATTTTTCATTTCGTGTGAGTTTTCATGTGACGCGTTAAATGTCCTTTGAGGGAAAAACTTTTTGGCATACCTCACAAGCATGAGGTTTCTCTTTGCTGTGCGTAAACAAATGACACTTTAAAGTAGATGTTCAGGTGCAAACCCCTTCTCACAAATTTTCACACATAAGGTTCCTCGTCAGTATGATTTCTCAAATGCCTCGTAAGTGCTCTCAAGTGCATTCGTAATTTTTTTTTTCTTTCGTATGAATCAGTATGTGTTTTTGCAGATGAATGTTTTGTATGAATAAGTGTGAATAAGTATGTGTTTTTGCAGATGAATGTTTTGTATGAATAAGTGTGAATAAGTATGTGTTTTTGTACAAATGCTGTGTTGCATACGCCACATACAAAATCCTTTATTCCCCAATGTATAAGTAAATGCGTTATTAAATTGCATTTAGTAGTAAATCCTTTGTTGCATATGTCACACACATGAGGCTTCGTTCCTGAGTGGCAAATCGAATGTTGCTCCAAATTCCGTTTCCAAGTAAATCGTTTTCCGCAAACATCACACATAAAAGACTTTTCTTCAGTTGTCGATCCAGCAGCTCGAGCCATTTCTAAGTGCGTTTGTTACAGTAGTGTTTGTAGCTTCCCAGACAAAAAAAAATTGTTTGAACTGGAATAAGAAAGCGATTTAATTATTTATCTTTTATGTGTATAAAAGATTTGCTTTAAATTATCTGATGTAAATCTTCTTTCGGATAATATTTCTTCACTTCATTTCTTTATGATTGCTGCTAAAGAGCCAACAAATAAAAAATTCGTATAACACCTGTACATGGGGAAAAGTCGATTCATCCAACTATGCTTTCGTGGTGGTAAATTCCAAGAAATTAATTTCGGCCAAAGTGGTTTGTCGCTAGAAACATGGAGGGGGGACTTCCGCACGGAACAAGCAATATGCAACACCAAATTTCAAACAAAATTCCTCAAGTGTGTCATTCGTAATGGTCTCTACTAATCAACCTGAACAAAATGGAAGTCTGCCAAATTGATTTGTTGTAATTATATTTTGCATAGACAACAAAGTTTTTGTTGGGTGGATTTACTCAGAATGAGTAACTGTGATGCAGTGAAGTATTGATCTCATTGTACCACAGTAGTTTTCAACGAATTCCTGGTATACTGTGGCACGTGACCTTTTCTCCATGCCTTCAAGATCAAAGTAAGGGTATTCTAGCCTATGTCTTCCGCAGGCAAGTAGCATTTTGGGCATCACTTATCCAATTTTGATCCTATAAAACTTTTGATCCGAATTGTGACCTGGATTGATGAAGGCAATTCCTGCCGTGAAATGTTGCAATCTGCTGGCTTAAAAGTTTGAAAATAAAAAATAACAACTTGCAACACTGTTGTTTATAATAAAAATGTAAATTTTGTATTCCAGATATTTAAAAATTTTACCTCCTAAATCATTAGAGAACAATATACGATCAACCGCTCTGTTCTGTTACCTACCTCTCAAACCAAGCAGGCCCTGCCAGGATTAGCGCCAGAAGACTCTGGTACTAAAGGCCACATCGCTAGCCAATTTGCCATCAGGCTGCCTCCGTCCTTGGTGTGAACCGCACTTGTCAATCAAATTTTCACTTTTTCTTTAAATAGTGATTTCGTTATCCCGAATGATCTGTACCGTACTACAAGCGCATCCCTGCAACACCCGTAATTTACTTCATCGATCGAATAACATACTTCACTGGACGTGTACTTCAGTCGAGAATATACCAACAGAAACGGCTGAATTTATTGTAAAATAATTCTGCAAACATTGTTCAAACCCATTTCTAATTTATGCAGAAAATACTGCACATTGTTTATGCTTAATCCTAAATGTTCAAAAAATGGGAATTTTCAGAACTCGAGGATTATTAACCACCGATTAGATGTTAAAGTTAGAACACAAAACAGAGATTAATATTTCTAAATATAATTCAATCAAGGTCTTTTACTTATAAAAGCCTTCAAATAACCAGATCCTATTTTCTGGTTATAGGTTCGAAATTCAACTAGTGGGCCAGAAAGCTTCTTGTCAAGTCCGGGGATAGGCACTATAAATTTACCGGCCGGAAAGTTTTTCCGTTGAGTTCAAGCAAGATAAAAAGTGCGTGCATGCATCCAGATAATACTACAATGGAAAGGGATGCGGATTTTCCTTTCATTTCACTTTCATATTTGAAAAAAGCACTATCATTTCTCCCGGCATGATTTCATGGAGATTCATACAAAATCTAAATATCCGCAAATGAATCTCAGGACACACGGAGAGAGAAATGGGGAAAAGTGATTTTGCTCGGAACCTCCTCCAACTTGTTCCGCATGGGGACGTGTTTCGTCCATCAAACACATACTGCTCGAATGACCATGAATGTCCTAGAATCCACACGACACTATTCAGTAACAGACATCCTGGCTTGTCTGGGAGACATACTCCATGCTAATTGGCTTTATGCCTTATGTATAAAATTTGTTTTGTGCACCTATCCTCTTCTTTTATTCATGCTTTACTTGCTTTTTAAATAAATATGTTAAACAGAAGCAATTTTAATTGATTTTATAATCTACTTACCTTATTTTATAATCTACTTACCTTACTGACTATGCTTTCGTGGTGGTAAATTCCAAGAAATTAATTTCGGCCAAAGTGGTTTGTCGCTAGAAACATGGAGGACTTCCGCACTGAACAAGCAATATGCAACCCCAAATTTCAAACAAAATTCCTGAAGTGTGTCATTCGTAATGGTCTCTACTAATCAACCTGAACAAAATGGAAGTCTGCCAAATTGATTTGTTGTGATTATATTTTGCATAGACAACAAAGTTTTTGTTGGGTGGATTTACTCAGAATGAGTAACTGTGATGCACGATCTATCTACCTGCAGGATCATAATATAAGTGCATTTTAGCAAATCCCTATAGTCCGTATTGAAAAAAATTGTTGTAAATAGAGACACATTTTCATCTCTTCTTTTATTCACCCTTTACTTGCTTTATAATGAAAAATCTTAAACAGAAGCAATTTTAATTGATTTTATAATTCTTTTTAGTAGCATTTCTGAATAGAATGGTAGAATTATTTGATGATAAAAATGATGCAGCTTAGCCAAAATGGACTTTTGTACCATAAAACATAACCTACTTACCTTTCAACCTATAATCTACCTACCTGCAGAATCACACTATAAGAGCATTTTAGCAGGTCTCCATATGTGGTAACCTTCGAAAATAAATTGTTGCAGGTGGAGACACATTTTTATCCAAAAATATTTTCAGTATTTATCATGAAAACATGAAAAATGTATTTTCCTAGAAAACTGACTATCCTAGAGTCACTGTTAAATAAAGTTTGAAAAAAAAAAGAGATTCATACATTTTACTATATCAATGTATATTGGAATTAAATTTTCTCAAATACAAGATCTGTATGAATGTGCCTTGTATTGCGTATTACTTGTGAATGCGTATGGTAGCAGCTGAAATACGACATTTATAGCCGATTTTTTTTACCTTTATGAGACAAACTAGCTTACTTTTAGAGGCAATTTACCTTTATTGTAACTTATGATGCAAGATTTCATCTTTGCTTTGGGATAAAATAATTTAAAACTAACTTTTTAGTGAACAAAATTATTTTGACGACTTCATTGAATTTAAAAGTATATTTTGTATTTAGTTTTCTTGATGTTTGCGATGAATAGTTAGATTTGGTTTATCACTCTACGCTCATCTTATGCACACATTAGGCTAAATAGACCGGGACCTGCGGTTTAATGTATTAATACTTGGGAGGAAACAGTTTTTAATGGCACATTTTTTTCTTTTATTACACATTCTGATGTCCTACGAGTTTGAGTTCGACAAAAAATTTGGATACAGAAATTAGCACACATACGACATATTTTGCTGCATTGATAAATGATGTGATAATTCTGGAAGTTTCGATTTAGATCGAGAATTGTTTGAGTCAAACATCGTAAAAGTTTTTAGCGTTTTATTTTTCTTAGTTGATGATTCTTTAGTTTTTAATATGCGTTACTTTTACATTCATTTTCTTTGTTGTTTATAATTAGACTAACTGAAAGAACTTTTACTACTACTATATTTAAAAGTAAACAATTAGAAATTTTATTGCATAGTATAGTGTTATTGAAACTTTATATTGAGTATACAAATATGAATTTTAATAGTTAGATTCCCTTCAAAGTATAGCAGTAACCCACTTCACTGGACGTGCATTTCAGACAAAAAGCAAACTACGCTTATGAAGTTGCAATTTTTCTGCCCTGAACATGCCAGTGTTTTTAGGCTGCCATCGTACGTAACAGAAGCACGAGTTTCCCGTGAAGCAAGTATAACACCTATTACAGAAACAGCAGAATGGAGAAATGAATGAATTTCTTTATTTAAAACTTTTTTTTTAACTCATCAGAACAAGAGTTGTATTAAAGTACAGTTTTTCAACAGCACATTACAAAGTATTATCTGAAAAGAGTCGTCCGATAATTTAAAGCATTTTTTCATAAAGAATTCTAAAAAAAGAACTAAGTTTATGCAAGTAATATAGCTATAAAAATTTATAAAATATATTATATTTATTTATAGATATTCTATAGTAATACATAAATACATTAAGAGAATAAAATCTAATAAAAATCGTCAACAGTCAGTTTGAAATGTCATATTTATAAAAATAAAGTTCAAGTTTAAAAATGCACTTATATACAAATTAAAAAATAGTTAAAACTCGAACATTAATTATCTGTTATTAGTAGAATATGTCAATAAAAACTGCTGAAATTATATTGCAATATAATTTCGCAAACGTTGCGCAAATCTATTTCTAATTTTTATAGAAAAGCCACACACCACTTAAACTTAATCCTTCAGACAGCTTAGAAAACCTAAAAATATATCTCCACTAGACATACAATAGTCTAAAGGAATACAATTTAATTACATAAAAGGCAAAAACAACATTTACATTAAAATATTTTGTTTCACATTAACAATTTTAAAAACATTACACAAGATGAAACGCATGCGAATAATGAATCTTTGTCTGGATAAGTACAGTTTTGTGTGAATCTCGAGTTTGAAACAGTCTATTTTGAGAAAAAGGCTTGATGAATAATTTTATTTTGTATGAATTCGCTCATGACGGGATAAAGAGCGCTTATGAGAAAATCGTTTACTACATACTGCACACAGGAAGGGCTTCTCTTCGGAATGAGTAGGCAAATGAGCAGTTAAATGGCTTTTTCGTGTAAACGCCTTTTGGCATATTTCACATACGTATGGCTTCTCTTCAGTGTGAAGGCGATAATGAACTTGTAAATTTACTTTTTCAGAAAATGCTATATTGCACAGCTCACATGAATGAGGCTTCTCTTTTGTGTGAGTTCTCAAATGCCGCTTCAAATTTGAACTACGGCCAAATGCTTTTTCACACAAGCTGCATTTGTGCGCCTTCTCTTTGGTGTGTGTAACCATATGGCTTTGAAGGTAATCCTTTCGAGAAAAAGCCTTTTTGCATATTTCACAAACGTGGCCTTTTACCCTCGTGAAGGGCTAGATGCCTTTTAGATCGTCCATTCTACGAAATCTTTCATCGCATACGTCACACAGATACGGTCTCATTCCCGAGTGGCAAATCGAATGCTCTTTCAGTGCCTTTTTCCGAGCAAATCGTTTTCCGCAAATATCACACACAAAAAAATTTTCTTTCACAGTTTGTCCTACGAGATCATCCATTACGTTAATGCGTTTGACAGAGTATTCGATTCACAGAAAAAAAAAAAAAAAAATAACACGGTTTATTTAACTGCAATACTGGCGAGTCTATTTTTGTATTGGTATAAATTATTTGCTTTAAAAGCCCTCATGTAAATTTTCAGACAGATTGCAAATGCCTTCACTTCATTTCTTTATTACAACTGTTAAATTGCCAACAAGTAAAATAAATGTTGGTATTTCTATATTTGAAAAACGTGATGCATCCAAATATGCTGTTCTTGGACATACAGCGATATGTGTTTCATAAATGTTCTAAAAAGAATGGAATTCTCTAAAATTCGACGGTTATTAACTATCAATTATGTGTGAAAGTTAGAACACGCAACAGAAAAGCAAATTATTGTTTGGAAATACAAAATGTACATTTTATCAGTCAAGACTTTTTAATTAGGAACAGCCTTCAATGCCCCAGATCGTATTTTAAATAATGCATCGTTTTATAGAATCGAAACTCAGCAAGACAGCTTCTTGTCTTAACCAAACATAGGCACTACAATCTTGTCGATCAGAAAGTTTTTTTCTGTTGATATCGAGGAGAATTTAAAGAGAGTATATGCATCTAGATCAGGGGTCGGCAACCTGCGGCTCGCGAGCTACCTGCGGCTCTTTGGATGTGGAGCTGCGGCTCTTTAGTTCCATACGCAAATATTATTTATTTTATCAAAAAAATTAAAAATCGTTCTGAATCGTTTAACGAGGATTAGGCACCGATTCTATCGCTCAGCCACTTGTACTCGCTTTTCACCGCACCCCTCCCCCGTGAGACGCGTCGTCACTGTCGTCAGTCCATCGGAAGCTCTCGAATGACGCCGTCGTCGGATGTTTCTATGTAGGTTTTAATTCGCTTTCGACGCAAGACAGTTTGGCGTCTTCACCAGTGCTTTGGCTGTGACGTATAGTTTGTTGTTTCAAGTAAAAGAGTTAGAAGCGAATTATCTTCTTAAAGTTATGTATGCACATATATATATAACAATAATAAAAAAGCCGAAGTAAAGGTAGGTAACATAATAAGTATTATATTTTTAAAATACATATTATACTATTTTTTTCCAAATAAGATACCTAACTATTTTTTTGAAGTCAATAAGAATTGTCAAAAAAGAAACAAAGTACTACTGTTGGATATTACCGCGAAAGTGTTTTTATTAAAATATATATTTAAAAAATTACCTATTTTATTATTTATCTATTTTATAGCTTTTATTATTGAAAAATTAGCGTTAAAATAATAATTATAAGTGTAAGTACCTATAAATTGTTATTTAATAAACCTATTTTCGAACCCTGAGGATCAAAGTAGGTAGGTATTTGCAGTTTTAGATTGTTTATATGTTTGGGAATTTTCATTGATTTCGGCATAGCTGGGCATAACACCTTTACTCGTAAACTAAATATCTAATATTTGCCAAAATTAAAAAAAAAAAAAAAAAACTAAAATGTGCAGACTTAGCCGTGATAAACATGTTCTGACAAGTCCGTTCGTGCCAGTCGGCGATCACCGCACACGGAGGTGACCGCTTTCACATGCAACTCAGATAGCCTTCCGACTTGTCTCATTGGCCACGAAAAACTCGCGCACAATAAGAAATCGAATTTAGAGAGACACTTCACTAAAAACATACTCAGTTTGCTAGTAAATATCCAGCCGGCGAAGAACGAAAAAAAGCTGTCGATGAGCTCCAAAAACAAAAACAGCAATCAAATTCCATGTTAAGTAACTGGACGCAATTTACTAGTAATGTTAATCTGAAATCTTCACGGTATCACTAGAAATTGCAAAAAAGGCAAATCATTCACAGATGGTGAGTATGTCAAAGATTGCTTCATACGTGCGTCTGAAGAATTGTTTCGTGATTTCAAAAACAAACCAGAAATCTTGAAAAAATCAAAGATTTGCCACTATCCGCTAAAACAGTACAAGATAGAATAGCTAAAATGTCTTCATATGTACTTCATTTTCATTTTCTAAAGCAATATCGTGATAAAACTAATGCAAACCGTTGCAAGATTTGAGCAATTCAAAACCAACAAAACCACTCTAGCATTCATAGTAAATCCTCTCAACACAAATAGTAACGAAATCCACATTGAGCCATTTGGAATTGATACTGGATCTCTAGAAATGCAATTGATCGATTTAAAAGTAAAGCTTTGTGGAGTGGAAAATTTACAGAGTGGAAAAGCAAGTTGGAAGAGTTGGAGGTCCAGAAATGTATGTATGTAACCCAACAAAAGTGGACAACTTTAAAAGACATGCCGTGAGTTGAGGCACTTATATTCGACGCATGGAATAGTCTTCCAGATAGCTACAGTGATGTGAAGAAGTTGCCATTTGGAGTGCTGACTATCTTCGGATCGACATATTCGTGCGAGCAAGCGTTCTCTTGCATGAATATAATTAAAAGTAAAGTAAGACGCCAACTAACAAATGAAAATCGTGTTTGAAACTTAAGGCAACAAGCTATGAGCCAAATTTATCCAAACTTTCTAAAACCATGCAAAGCCAACGCTCCCATTGAATTTGTTTGCTCAAATATATGTTATTGTTTTTTTTTACATGTTACATTGTTCAGTAAAGTTTAAATTTTCTACTTGAATACCCATGCAAAGTCATCGCTCCCATTGAATTTGTTTGTTATTGAAGTACAAGTTAGTGTTGTAAGTAAATGTTTAATTGCTTTAATTTTTTACTTAAATAATAAGTAATTATCTAATAATGAATAAATAGATATTTTTCTTATGAATAAATAGATTAGTTTTTTTCTTAACAAAAAACTTTATTTATGCGAGTACTAACAGGTGGGCTAGTATTATTAAATTGCCGCTACTAGTATTAAATCCATATGATTTTTAGTTAGCCCTACCCTTCAAAAGACACGTGCATAAATTTGACAGCTGTTGCACTATTAGTATGTGAGTTATAGCATTTTTAGTGAAGCAACTTTTGTTAGTTTGAAAAAATGGATAAAAAGGAATTTCGTGTGTTAATTAAAGCATTGCTTTTTGGCGAAAAAAAATACTACTGAAGGCAAGACTTGGCTTGATAAACATTATTCGGACTTTGCACCAGGACAATCAACCGTAGAGAAGTGATTTGCTAAATTTAAACGAGGCGAAATGAGCACCGAGGACGATGCACGCAGTGGACGCCCCAAAGAGGCTGTTACCGACGAAAACATCAAAAAGTCCACAAAAATTTCTGATAACCGTAAAGTGAAGTTGATTGAGATAGCTGAGACCCCAAAGATATCAAAGGGACGTGTTGAACATATCGTGAATGGATATTTGGATATGCAAAAACCCTGTTCAAAGTGGGTGCCGCGCGAGTTCACAATCGACCCAAAACAACAACGAATTGATGATTCTAAGCAGTGTTTGGAGCTGTTCAATCGTAATAAACCCGAATTTTTGCTTCGATATGTGACAATGGATGAAACATGGCTCCATCATTTCACACCGGAGTCCAATCGACAGTCAGCCGAGTGGACTGCACGTGATGAACACTAAAAATGCTATAACTCACATACTAATAGTGCAACAGCTGTCAAATTTATACATGTGTCTTTGAAGGTTAGGGCTAACTAATAATCATATGGATTTAGTAATAGTAGCGCCATCTATGTGTCAGCCTATGAACCTTTCAGCCCACCTGTTATTTATTGTTGGCAAGAAAAAATTTGTGGCTTTTTAAAAACTTTGAAATTTTGTAAATTGCCATTTTTGGCTCTTCAGACTCAAAAGATTGCCGTCCCCTGATCTAGATGATACTACAATGGTTTGGTTTGTCACTCTATGGTCATTTTGGTTATGGTTTGGTTGTTAACTCTATGGTTTCTTTGGGCTAATTAGATCTTGACCTACGGTTTAAAGCGGATTCCAAGGCACTCCCAAACATTCGCCAGGATTCGAACCTGAAGCCTGTGGTACCAACGGCCGCCAATTGGCCATCAGGCCACAATACTACAATCAGAAAGAGAAATTTGGATTTTCCATTGGTATAAAAAATGCAATAAGTACTCTCGAGCACAGTTTCCACTGCTTTTTAAATAAATAAAAAAAATAATAATAAATTTTGTAAATCTTTTAATAATAATAAAATAAAATTTTGTATTCATTAAATTTTTAAGGTTAGATTGATATCGAATAATATGAAACCAACTCTCTTTCGTGTTTGGAAAAATAAATTTTAACCAATCAGGGTTGAATCCAGCAAGAACCAAGTTTTCAGGGCACACGCTGATTCAATGTGTGACAGGAAGAAAAAAATAAAAAGTTGATGAAAGCAAACTTCTTAACACAGATGTTAGTAAGTAACATCAAAATATGATAAGAAGAGGTAAAAACGGTCTTATTAATTTCATTTTTCTATTATGAGTCAACATAGTAACATGATCTTTTTAAGTATAAGTTAATTTAATTTATTTTAAGGCTATTGCATTCAGTGATCAAGATCATAATTAAAAACATCTGCTACTAATTCTATGCAACACAACACAACATTCGATCTTTTAGAGTTGAGACGTCCCTTTACTGTTTGGGATTGATGTGGGTGAATTTCCGTAAACACTCACCTCATCCGAAAAAAGGAACGAAAAAAAAAAAAAAAAGAGTAAAATAATTATGCGAAAATAGAGAAGAAAAGGCTTTTAAAATAATTCTTATTCATAGGTGCAACAGACCCTTGGTGGGGCAAGGCCGCCTGTCTATTAGCAAATTTCCAGACAGTCATTTATTTTACGCGTTAGGGTAGATAGCCCAACGCTCTACAGTTATAAAAGACCGCGACCTACGGTTTAAAGTGGATTCCGAATCACTATAAACACCCATGCCACCGCAAGGACTAGAACCCCAAACCTATTTTAGCGAGCGCTGATCACTCGGCCATAAATATACAATGTATCAATTTTTATAAAATTATTCTGTTATTTTAAGTAGATACGTTTTTTATGAATTGTATTGAAAAATTTTTTTTTTTTACGCATTACATTATGTTATTGCAAATAAATACTGTTAGTTCAATGTGATAAAAATTTTATCAACGATACATAATCGAAAAAAAATTCAAAATTCTCAAACGGATATAAATAATTTATTGAAATTGGAAAATTATCACAAAATTATCTATATATATTTGTCTTAATTCTTTTTTTCTTGGGTCGTTGACCATTTCTCTTTCGAGCAGCTCAATGCAAACTAGCATTTAAGAAGGCATGCCGTGTGGGCTGCATAGACGAACACTGTTACTCATTTAGCACTAACCAGGTGGGACGTGTAGCTTGAAGATAGGCTACGGACGCGAGTAACACTGCTATAACTATTCTGTATATTCCCATCAGACCGGGAGCTATGATTTGAAGTGGATTCCGGGCAACTATATATATATATGCCACCGCCTGGACTCGAATCCGAAGCCTGAGCACCGACGACCAGACACTCGGCCATCAGATACAATAAAATACAATACAATACAATATACTATATTATGATATAATATAAGTATAAACAGGTTGCAATTTGGGATAACTGAGTTTAAAAATATTAAATAAAAAAAATGTTATGAGTTTTATCATTTTCAACTCATTGTTGATATTTCTTCTGGTCCAGGATAGCAACAAATCCAATCCGTGATATCTCCAATAGCCCAGGACCAGAATTAGATTATAGTTGAAGACACAGGGAAAGTCACTTTTCATGTTGTACAACATTCATATAGCGCAGAAACAAACACAACAGCCCATTATGGCTCTGCTAAATCTCTCAGTTATAGTTTACGTGGATTATTCACACTGGAATTGTTTGAGCACTGCTTATAGGTGGTTTAAATATTTTTCCCTATTAAAAATAACTACACGTTGTTTGAAAGGAGAGATATGTAAAAAGGCTTAACAAGGAAGATCCATATTTCTTTGTAACTGTTCCGTGCGACTCCTTTCTCAATTCTTGCAACTACTACTACCACATCACACCACACCACGTTACTCTGCCTAGAGCCGAGTTGCTCCATTACAGTTTGGGAATGATATGGAGGAGATGTCTGATTGGATCCTGTGGTGACGCTTTGAGGTCATATGAGACCGGGCCTACGGCTTAAAGTGGATTCCGAAACACTACAAACATGAGGCCCTCAATTCTTGCAACGTAGAATTAGATATTATTTTACTATATCGGAGGTTCTTGTCACTTTTTTAACGGGAATAAATCGATTATTAGTTATTTAAATGTTTTCTGCCGTCACCATTTTATTTTTATTTTTTAGATTAATTCTATCTGTTTACTTGTATTTATCTCGAACCTTTTTCTTCAACTCTGCTTATTAATTATTTTTATTTGTTTTTATATGTTTATATATTAAATATAAATGAAAGAATAAAAAATGAATAAATAAAAACCTTCCTCGATTTGATTAGATTACTTCAAAACTTTTGTGTCTCTTTCTTTTAATTCTTTATATATATATGTATATATATCTGGGCAAGTCACCTATTAGTCTTTACCTGCTTTGTTTTCCAATGTATTATCTCATAACTTCAAAGGACTCCAACTCGAGATAGAAACTAGCTTCGCACCAACACAAATCATCTGCCGTTACCAAAACTGAGGTCAATTTCATAATTAAGAACAAGTATTACCAATTCTACACAACACAATATGAGTCTTGTAGAGTTGAGACGTACCTTCTCAGTTTTGGATTGATGTGGGTAAAATTCTGTAAACACACAATGAAATTTTATAATAAGGAAAGAGAAAAAAAAAAAAGACAGTAAAATAATTATGCGAAAAAACGTTTGATTTATTTTATTGCTCTACTGCCATTTTGTGCACATGTTGTTCTAATAAGACCAGGACCTACCATTAATGTGTTATTCAATAAATGCTATCCTTGATCCAAAAGTGTACGAAAATAGTATCTACCGTTCTTTTATCGCAAAGCATTTCTTCATCGTCTTTGTACAGAAACAAGATAGAAGCTGGACCCCTTGACGCCATTGTCTTCAGACCAAAACGGACAGGAGCAATCCCCTGATTATATGTGCAGTATCATCCATCAGCATGAAAAAGGTTATCGAAAATTATCAAATGGAACTTTCTTATCACCTTATGTACCTGCGACCCACCACAGTCCTATCTACATCAGGAGCAAAGGAAACCATAGAAAATCTCGCCACCACAGCGCAACAAAAGATCCGGCACCATGAAGAACAGGTAAAACTTTTAGGTTCTTGCCCAAAAATCAATTGTAATATACATAGTTCTAATAATGTTAAAGAAATTATTGACTCTAATTCTACTACAAATACTAGTATCCTAAAGCGCTGCAATGATTGCGATGACGAGGGATTCAAACTCCCCCCGAAAAGAAATACTGCCAAAGCTCCTATCTGCAGCCACTCGGCTACTACCCAAATTAACAATAAATTTTCCCAACTTGTAAATATTCCTATCAATGAAACTGTTGGACTTCAACCCCGAAAATTCCACCTATCATGGTACGTCAACAGGAAAATCTAAAATACCAGCTAAAAATTATTAACGATAAAATCAAACACATCAAAATTATCTGTAGAATTACTTAAAATGTATCCCACTGACGTTGATGCTCATCGTAGTATCACAGCATTTCTCAAAAATTTAAAAATGGAATTCTTTATAATCACCCCCAAAAATGATCATCCTCTAAAAACCGTTATCAAAGGGCTAGCCAGAAATACAGATGCCAAAGAAATCGAAGAAGCACTAATTGAGCTTAATTTCACAAATGTAAAAGTCAAGCAACTATCAAATTTGAAAACAAAAAGGCAAGTCATACTCAATAAAACCAAACACAATGAAAATTTTTTGAAATAACTAAGCTTCTCTACTTAACTATTAAAATTGAAAAATTTAACAGACGACCAGGCACTACCCAGTGCTGTAGCTGTAACCGGTTCCACCATAGCTCAGCAAATTGTTACAATACTCCTCGATGCCTCAAATGTGGAAAAGACCACAATATAAAAGAATGTCCTATTACCGAGAGATTAGAAAATCCAACATGCATCAATTGCGGCCAGATAGGCCATCTAGCAGCTTGAGAGGCTGCTCTAAATTTCCCAAACCTAAAATTCCTCCTCAAAACCCCTCTAATCCCAGAAATATTTATCCTACTCGAAATGTTTCTCCTAACGTCTCATTTGCAAATATCGTTTCTGGCGACATTACTTCTCAAAATTCTGCATCTCCTCCTAAAATCAATTCTCCACAAAACTCTCCTAACGATTCTAATAATCCAGAAATGTTTCAATTATTATATATCTTAAAAAGAATTTGAGCAACTATTTTCCAAAGATGGCATACGTTCCATGTACAATGATCAGCAAAACTCTCAAATCAAGGAGAATAAATTATTTGTTATTCTGCATGGATTTTCAAAATTCTTTCAAAACAATAATTAATGTCTGTTCCCTTTCGCTCAAAATTTTTATTCCAATCTCCCAAATATTGATAACGATTTGATCAAAAGACTGCCTGATTACGTTATGCAAAACGCCCGCGAACTGCACTCTTAATGAATACTGCTTCCTGATTTTGATTCGTTTATTGTCCACCAGCTGGTCTGTATTTAGAAAACGCTCTCTTATTTCTTCACCGTACAAAGCGCTGACTATTAAAATGATGACGACAGAACATATTTTTGAAAATATCATACCGAAAATTTTTTTTTTTTTTGTTCGTGTGTCTTAAAAAAATGGAAACAAAAATGCAAGTATAACATCTTTATTAATATAAAGTGCGACATTTCTACGATAGATAACTGACAACGTCTCATCTTGAATATATTACACTGTATATGTGCTTAATGAAAGCAGAGACACACACACAAAAAAATACATCTAATTAATTAGAAAATAGCAAGTATATTGGCTTTATAAAATTACCAAATAAGTAAGAATAGCGGTATTTCGCCAAATTTTTATTTTGGCACTATGGAAAGGAATTATGCTTTTGTATTTATGGTACGACCAGCTTTATAAAGGATATCTTGGCATCTTCTCGTTAACAGGGCGCCAACGTGGCAACGATTTTTCGTGGATAGCGCCAAACATTTGAATTGTTTTATTTTAATGAGAGATATTTTGCATTTGGCGTGAAATTGGTCGTTTTATTTATTCTTGATATTTATTCTTATACTGTAAATAAATGCAATATTGATAGCATATGATTTGATTTCAATTTCAATGCCATTAAATTTATCGTCAAGACAATTTATCCGTCATGAAAATAACGATGATTGACTATCAATGGAATATTCTATACACTGTAGAGTCGCCATTTTGTGGTCTTTACTTGTCGAAATGTATCCCATGTCTGGTACTGGAAGAATATCTGTACCTTTTGCTATTTAGACTTGTAGACACTTGGTTGGTGAGAAACAAATTCCAGAATTTCAAGTGGTCGTGGCAAGTAATCTTCATCATTAATAATATAAGTAGCAGATTAATAATAGGTTTTTTTTTTCTGTCGGAAACCATGCTATCAGAGCACTGTTTAGGTGATGCTGGTCTTGAAGAAGACACTGAATCTCGGTATGATGTACTTGCCGCTGAGCATTGGCTAGAGATACAATATCTCCATTCATTAAAAGCATGTCACGATGCCGAATTCGGCCAGCAATAATGGGAACCGAAATGGGCAGATCAATCTTTGAAAGAAGACGACTTTTTTTTTCGGAAGACGATTTTTTTTTATTTGTTTTTAATTTTATAGATATCGTACCATACTTTCTGGTGGAATTAGATATGCTTTCACCCTCCATAGCTCTATCTGTTCGAAACGGCATCCAAATCAAACAAGTAAGCAATCTTAGTCAATGTTATCATTTCGAAATTTGTTTATTTATTACAAATATTTAAGGGCAATATCTGTAATTTATGATTATCTAATGTAAAACAGCACAACTAATTAGATGTTTTCATAAAATGTCGTCTTTGCATCGTTATTGTATCAAAAAAAAAGTAATTGCGTACCGAATTTTGTCGACTTTTCTGTTTGTATTAAAATTACCTTATGCTTTCTAAAAATATTTTCAATTAAAAATTTCTTGTAAAGACCGAAAGTTTTTATGAGAAATTATTTTAAACGTGGCTTATTTTCAAATAATTATGTAAGCTAACTTTTCTTACATTGGAAATTTTTCATCCATAAAATATATGGATATTTTTTTGGTTTTTCGTGTCCTTGACCACTTTTAATTTTGGACCATTTCGCTGAAATATGTAACTTTTTTTTTTTTTTTCATACTTTTTATACATAATATTTATTTACAAAATAATTCAGTAATAATTTAATGAAAAAAATAATTTCAAAGAAAAATGAATGTAAAAATGTTTTAAAAGATCGTCTGGTGAAATCAAAGACCCTTTTATTTCAAAGTAAAAATGAGAAAAGGAAATCATTTTGAATTCCTATAGTTTTATTATGTGTGAACCTGATGATGTCCAGTTTAGAGATATGTGGCTACTCCAAGAAAGTGAAGCTGTAAAATAGAAAATATAAGTAAGAGAATAAGTTATTATTTAAAACAGATTTTTCTCCTCGCACGACACGAGCAATTTTAATTTCATAAACTTTTATTTAAAATAAACACTGATTTTCACATGCTTTTATTTCCGCGTGTTTTAAAAATAGCACGAAATCATTTTCACTTCTGCTGTTTCTGCCATATGTGTTGCTGTGCTTTCTTCAAAGGAAATGACAACTGATCTGTCTACGTAAAATACGCACGATTTCTGCTTAAAGATATCAAACATTTGGGGCAGAAAAACAGACGTTTTACTGTAGCTTTATGAATGTGATTTGTTTCTTGTCTGAATTCGTGAAGTACACGTCCAGTTGTTGGATTAATGAAATAAATCGCCGGTGTAGCATGGATGAGCTTGCATTGCAGAACGAAACACTCAGAATAAACCAAATCTTCCATCAACCACAGAGTGAAATCCGGCGATTATGTCTCTACAAAGACATGGAGGATGTTTGGACTTGCAAGAGGGCATCTGAATGGCCGCAACTTTCTTAGACACATTTATTTTCCGAGAAACTCTATAATGAATCATGACTACATAATGTACTATAATATTTTATACTGTGCTTCTACTTCTTAATCAGCTAATCTGTGGCGTTCGGGAGAAATGGTCTGTAAGCCTCGAGACCCTCATCCGAGTGAAATTACAGCGTAATCATGCACTCACGCTGAAAAGCGTTTAGTTTGCAGTCTCTCATCCCGTGAAGAAATATATTTAACGCAATCCTTTGTTTAAGTTGGTTTACAGACTCTCACCCGCAAAGGAAGTACATTTCGCACGTACCTGAGGATCGCGGTTTCGGCTTAGAAGTGAAATCCTATCACGAATATACGATTATATGTCTTTAAATGTGTTAAATACTTTATATAGTTAATTTTACGTGTATGGTGTTTGTCCTTGTGTCAATAAAGTTGTGAGTTCTCAAACCTGTATTTCAAGTCTCAACCAAACCACACCCAGTTACAAACCAGCTGCACTACCTGCACATTACAATCTGGTTGCCAATATACCTGACCAACGTGGAGCCCGATCGAACCAACAACCCTGCACAACAATATATTTTCAAATATTTAGATTTTATACGGATTTAGATTTAAGATTTCTTTTTCAAATATGAAAGTGAAATAACTTTATTTTAAACCGTTCATGTTTAAGGTTTCTAATAAGAAAATGAATTAAATTATTTTCGTTAATGGACAGAAATTTGCAGTAGAGTGTTTAATGCATATTTATTACTAGCATTATATAAAAACAGAGTCTCTTTCATTTGTAGTAGTCATCCGGATGCATGCACTCTCTTTTGATTCGCACCCTCTTTCCTAGATTTCAACAGAAAGACATTCTGATTTCCAAATTTATAGCGCTTATTACCTGCATATGCAAGAAAAAAAAATTTTTTTTTTTGGGGGGGATGGTCACAGGATTAATTTCTATCATTATAACATAACGGATACTAATTATGATCTTGGACATTGAAGGTCGTTCTTAACAGAAACGCTTTCAAAGATAAAATGTTAGTTAAGCATTTATAATAATTTATTTGTCTTTCTGTTCTGTCACACATAATCGGTGAGTTACAGAAAATTCAACCCTGTTTTAGAGTATTTGTATCTGATTTGGAGTTTACCACTATGAAAGCCTATTTGGACGAATCACCTATTTCAAAAAAGAAAGAATGCTGCGGCACTTTTTTATTTGTTGGCAATTTTGCATCGTGAAACGAAGTGAAGGAAATTTGTTCTCTGTCAGTTTATTTAAAAGAACTTCTTTAAATAAATGTAAAATTTGCTTCTCTTGTTGTGGTTTACGATATTTTTCTTTCCTTGAATAGAATCTTTCGGCTAAGCGGGTTTAGTAATGGCTGAGCTTTGTGGGCAAACTGTGGAAGAAAATGATTTCTTGTGTGATGTCTGCGGAAAACGATTTGCTCGAAAAAATGCATTGAAACAGCATTCGATTTGCCACTCGGGAACGAAGCCTCATGCGTGTGACGCATGCAACAAAAAGTTTCTTAGAAAAAGTGACTTAAAAAGCATTTAGCAATTCACGAGGGAATAAAAGATCCCGTGTGTGAAATATGCCAGAAAGATTTTATTCGATACTTTGATCTTCAAAGGCACATGGCCATTCACACCAAAGAGAAGGCATATCAATGCAGTTTGTGTGAGAAGGCCTTTGCACAAAGTTCACATCTGAGGCTGCATTTGAGAACACGCACGCAAGAGAAGCCTCATTCGTGCTAGCTGAAGAATTTCTCGGAAGAATCATCTACAAACCCATTACCGCGTCCACACAGAAGAGAAGCCGTATGTATGCGAAATGTGCCAGAAAGGGTTTTCCGATAAAAGTAAATTAAGAAGCCATATGTTTATTCATGTGAAAGAAAAGCCCTTTTTTGCGCGATGTGTGAGGTAAACAATTTTCTCGTGGAAGGTAAAAATAAAGGTGCAAAAGTGTTTCAACACATTTTCTCAAAGTAGACTGTCTCTGTTTTAAAACGAGATTCTCAGAAATGTGTACTTTCTTGACAAATACGGAAAGATTGGTTATTGGTATGCATTTCATGTAGTGTATTGGTTGTAAATTTTTGTGAAACGTCCTTATTTTAATATACACTCATGTCCATAAATTAAGGATAATTCAGAATCACACAGAAATTGAACTCTAAAATAAAAAATTTCACCTGTAGAATTATCACACATATCTTGAAGAAGAATATGCAAATTACAGGAAACCACCAGATGGCGCGGATAGTACGTCACAATGACGAAAGTGTAAGACAGGGTATATAAGGAATGGTGGCAAAGAAGGTAAAATTGTTCACAAGCTCTTTAAAAGCCGTTCAGTGCAATAACCGCATAGTTATGGCACAAAGGAAGCATTTGGATGATTTTTTACGTGGTAGAATTATCGGACGACTGGAAAGTGGACGTACCCAGCTGGAAATATCCGAGGAACTTGGAATAGCCCAGAGTGTCATCTCCAGGCTTTGGCAACAATTCCAAGATGATGGTAATGTGAGTAGATGTTACAGCACAGGTCGTCCCCGAATTACAACGCTGAATGAGGACCGGTATTTAGCAGTTACTGCCAAAAGAAACAGACGGAGCACAGCATCAGACCTGTCTCGTCAGCTCTCTTCAGCTACCGGTACCACAGTTTCAAGGCAGACCGTGTACAGACGCCTAGGGCACATTGGTCTATATGCTCGTAGGCCTGTCAGATGTGTTCCACTTACCGCAACTCACTGTCGCCTGCGATTAACCTGGAGTAGAGAGCATGCATTATGGACACCACAACAGTGGTCTTGTGTGATGTTTTCCGACGAGTCCAGGTTTAGTTTGCAGTCTGATTCTCGCCGGACTTTCATATGGAGAGAGCCAGGTACCCGTTACCACCAAGAGAACACCATTGAACGACACCGTTACGGTGGTGCAGGATGGCTCGTTTGGGGAGGAATTATTCTTAGTTCCAGAACTGACCTGCATGTTCAGAGTGTAACGATGGCAGGCCACATTTATCGGGATGTCATTCTGGAACAACACGTACGTTTGTTTCGAGGCGCCATGGGTGCTGAATTTCTGTTTATGGATGACAACGCCCGTCCTCACCGTGCAAACATTGTAGACGAATGCCTTCAATTGGAGGATATCACCCGTATGGATTGGCCAGCATACTCACCGGACTTGAATCCAATAGAGCATGCGTGGGATATGCTTGGCCGATGAATTGCAGCCAGTCAACCCTCTCCCACCTGTCAACCGGAACTTCGGAGGGCATTGCTTGATGAGTGGTGTAATATTCCCCAAGATCAGATTGATAATTTGATACTCAGCATGCCTAGGCATTGTAAGGCCTGTATTGCATCGTCCGGGAGACATACTCCATATTAACCATCATACTAACCATGTTATACTGTTTTTTTGTAAATAGGTTCTTTTTTTAAATTTTCTCCAGGGAGTAAAAATCGCAATTTTTTATTATGTCAAACATATAGCATCTTTTTTGCTCTTTACCTTTTGTTTAATAAATAGACTTTACAAATAAGTCAAATTTGTTTTGCTTCTGTCTCTTTCTTTGCCTGAACTTCATTATCCTTAATTTATGGACATGAGTGTAAATGTTTACCACTTATGTGTGAATATTTATTCCCTTTAGATTTTTGATTATGTAGCAGAGACAGTTAGTTGGGTTTTCTTCGGTTCTAGATGGATTAATCTTATACGGTGTGCATCCCTATTTTGTTTAAATCTAAACATTATTTGCAAATATTTACAAATTCTGTTCTGAAACTCAGAAGCAATGATTCAGAATAATATTGCAATATAGTTTCAGCTGTTTTTTATTGAATTGGTATATTCTTCTAATTGATAATTAACATAATAGTTTTAAATATTTATAATATATTATAAATAGTTATAATATAAGTATAAATATTTATATATTATGTATAATATAACATATAAATATTTCTTAATTTGTATATGTAAGCGCATTCACTTTTATAAATATAATTTTTTTAGTTTCACTATTCCAGACTTTTAAAATTAGATTTCATTCACTTAATGATCTTTAAGTATTATTAAAGAAGGTTTTTAAGGTAAAATTTCATTCATGAAGTTAGTATTGTATTTAATTTTTTAAAATTTCTTAATTGAAATATCTTTCAAATTACCAGACGCTCTCTTCGGAGAATATTTTGTTATTTTCTGCAGAAAGACTGCACTTTATTGCATCTCGTATAATTTGTGGTGAAATGTAAAAAAATATGTTAAATAAAGACATTAATTCTTTTTTCTATTCTGTCTTTTTTTAATGTTTGTTGTAATTTTTATGAAAAAAAAAGTGTTATAATTAAATTACTCGTGTGTGTGTGTATTGCATACAATTTCAGTTTAAAACGACTGAAATGTTCAAGGCAGAAAACGCTACTTTATTGATGTCTTGTTCTTAAGGCAAACTAATTTCGTTAAAAGTCCAATTAATTGAGTCTCCTGGAGTGACGAATGAAATGGGCGTCGCGTTGATGCGCTTGCAATGTAGAAAATAACATTAGGAAGTGTCCACCAATCCAGAATGAAATTCCGCGATTATCTCTTTTGCAAAGACATATTGGATAGTCGAACTTTAAGGTGGCATCTGCAATACTGCATCTTCTAACGACGCATCCATTTTCCTACTCAAAAATAAATCACGATCTATTAAATTAAAAATACTTTTTTTTAGTATGACTATTACAATCTTTTACTTTACCGAATAGTTAAATAAATTAATATTCAAAGATAAGTTTGTTTAAAATGCAGCATACTTGGTTGTTTTATGAGATTCCTTTAGATAACAAGGACAAAGTACAAACTGTCGCTCAATTCAAATCGGATAATGTGAAGCAAGATCGCAGTCTTAGAGTTCTCTGCCCAAAGTTAGCTTCTTTATTATGAGAGTGATGGTATTCGATTCATTCTCATTTCAAGTAGTCGCACCGATCACCGATATAATGAATGAGTTGCCACTCTGACATTGCAATGATCAAGACAAATCCATTTTTTAATCTAATCATTGAATTTTACTGTCCCTTTTCTTTGATAACTGTATCAGCTGTATCAAAAAATAATAATTATAGAAATGTGTAGAGTTCTTGCAGATTACTTAAAAGAAAAACATAATTGTGAACGTGAACAACCTTGGATATAAATATATCAGGTTAATCAAAAACTCCTCAACTCCATTCGAAATAAGTGCAGAGAAAATCACAACGCGTGAAACTTGTACGAAGTTTGGCACGAGCACTGCGAAACCCAATTCAAGCATTCAAAAACGGCTGGAAATCAAGGGTTATGAGTGTAATAATTTGAGACGTATCTGTATTATTTTCTACAACTAAATATTATTTATCAAATACAATTTTTACAATTAAATATAATTAGTTATTAATAATTATCATTAATTAATTAATGTTATTAATTTATTATTATTAACTTGTTTTCCTCAAATTCAGGAATTATCTCATATTTTACAAACATTGACTTACTTTTAAGTCAAAGTCGCCTGACGGCCAAGTGGCTAGCGCCCTGGCGCTCGGTACCACAGACTTTCGGGTTCACACCCAGGCGGTGCCATGGATGTTTGTAGTGGTCAGGAATACACTTTAATCCCTGTCTAATAGGATCGTAGAGCGTTGCAGGTCTAGTACTCGCGAGTCCGTAGAATATCTTCAAGCTACATTTGCCTCCCCCTCCCCCGGGTAGTGCTAAATGAGTAAAAGCGATGTAGTCGTTGCAAACTGTCTCTGTATTGCCACCTGCCTTAGAACAACATTTTTAACTAAAATCATGTCTACTACTGTTTTCAGCACTAAATAGTTAGTCTTGTATAGTTCGTTATAATAGTTGCTTCTTTTACCACAAGCTAAAGAGAAAACCTCTGAAATCTTCCATGATAAAAAGCATGACCCATAAAGGTAAAAAAATGGACCCTATCTGCCGTAGTATGCATACATTTACTATCTTATATTTGACAATTTTTTTTTTTATTTTAACATACATCCCTAGGGAAGGGCCTGAATGGCCGAGTGGCTAGCGCTCTATACCACAGGTTTCGGGTACGAGTCCCGGCGGTGCCATGGATGTTTGTAGTGGTTCGGAATTCACATTAAACTGTAGGTCCCGGTCTAATAGGATCGTAGAGCGTTGCGGGGGCATTGTTACTCCGCGTCCGTGGCTTATCTTCAAGTTGCACTCACCCCCTGGGTAATGCAAAGTGAGTACGTCTGTGCAGCGCTTGTCTTAAGGCATCCAAGACCAAGCTGTCTAAATGTTTTTCAGCTGCATTAGAAAGCAAAAAAAAACATCCCTAGGGAAAAACTTATTAAAAAGATCGATATTCATTGTCCTTTTATTTGCAGAAATTCAGAATTTCTTTAAAAATGGCTCAAAAGTATGATAGAGTGATTGGATTTGAAGATTATTTCAGGAATAAATTTTTTATAATATTTAGCCTGATAAATAACGAAAACATTCTATCCACCTACAGCAATTTATTTTCTAATGGGTACAATCCAGGGAATCCTGCTAAGACTCACCCCCATTTTGCTCGTACTTGTAGAACAATCTGATGCATTCGCATTCCCCACCCTATTTATTCAGGGACTCCAAGAAAAGAACATTCCAACCTACTGATTTATTATAGCCAAACTGCGAAAGTTTCCTATTCGCTAATGCTACTTAAGCATCAGTTCTAATATAATAGTTCGTTGTGTACTTTTTCTTTTCTCTCAAATAACTTTCAAGTCTCAATTTTTGAGACTTGATTTCCATTGATTATAAAATGAAGCCGCATCTATTTTACTAACTCATTCTCACATTTAGTTTGCAAGCTACTCTACATCATTCAGTCTGTGTACTCTACTTTAAAGGATGATGAGTACTCTAACTTGCTTTCTCATTTTTACATTCTTAAATGGTTTGTCTATTGTATTATATTGCAAAGCATTTAAAAAAATTTTCATAAAATGTTTACTGAAAATAATTTATTTCCGTATATTATTTTATTTCTATCTATTAACCAAACTTACTTTCTGTATAATTGTGTAATTCATATTAAGGTTTTTTACTACTGTTGCCCCGAAACCCAGGTCCCCGTGCATAGGGGATGTCAACGCCCTGTATTGTAAACATATTGTCTGTGGGGGTGTCTGACAGGGGTGAGATGACGGGGGGAGAAAGAGAAAGGAATGTAAGAAAGGGGAGTTGAATAAGTGTAACCAAAGAGAGAGGTTGTGTGGTCAGTCCATCCTCGAGTGGGATGGCTGCCTAAATAAAGGAGATAAAATATTACAGTCAATTTTTTTATTTGTGTGTGTGAGTGAGCTATCGTACCTTGTAGTGCTTACTTAGGTTTTTGTATTTACTAATATTATTTTTGTAAAATAATGTCTTGATTAATTCTGCATAACCTTTTTAATTCATATTAATATTTTTTTTTAGTACTTACTTAGGTTTTTGTATTTATTATTGTTATTTTTTGTAAAACAAGGTTTTGATGGTTTGCCATTCAAATTTCTAAAGTAAAGTAAATACCGTGAAAAATTGCCCTTTTTTTCCTAATAATAGAGAGTTTTTTGCATACCGTATTTTGGACGTCCGTTAGCTTTTTCTCCCTAGCGCGCATGATCATAGGAAATATTATTACAGATACGCATGCGCAATTTCCTATGAGCATGCGCTAGTTAGAAAAAACTAACGGACGTCCAAAATACGGTATGCAAAAACTCTCGAATGTCGTGCAAACCTCGTCATTTCTTTTAAACGTTTCTTACTTTATTCAGAAGATCATTGAGATTGCCCTTCCCTTCCCTTCTCATCTTTTCGCCTATATTTTTCAACCCAGCTTTTTTTCCACCTTCATTGTCTGCTTATACACGTTCACTCGCATCATTCCCAAACAGCTAAGGGAGTCTCGATCCCAGAAAAACCTCGTGTAGTGCTCTGCTGTAGGTTTGGTTTGTCGCTCTAAGGTCATTTTGTGCATACTTTAGGCTAATTAGACCAGGACCTACAGAGAACAGACACTAAACTTTTTTATTTTAGCCTATAAGTCGATGACTATTCAACATAGTAGCTAAATTAATTACCCTTACGATATTTTTGTTTATTTTATTTTATCTTACGTTTTAAAAGATAGTTTTACCTTTTATTTTAAATACAAAGATAAAAACTTTTTTTCAATTATTAAATAAATATTTTGCTCTTCTGCTCAGTTATTTGCTCATCATTCTTGTTCTTTCATCCGTGTGTTCTGAAGATTTCAATTCCTTTTGGGATGATTTAGATTTTGTTTGGTATTAATCCCAGCAAACACCATGGTTGAATAAAAAAATCTCAAACATGAGAGTGAAAGGTTTTCATTTTATTTGTTGTTTCAGTGATATTCAATAAAAGAATAAATTGCAGGATTATTTCATTATTTAATTATTTTTATTATTTTCCTGAGTATATTGAATGCATATTTGTATTCACGTGTAAAAATCGCGTCTCTTCCTCGATGTCTGGATGCACGTGCTCTCGCTTCTGATCCTGAATCCTCGCTTGGTTTGAAATTTTATTTTTCAAAATATAAAAAGAAAAAAGGATTTATTTTATCCGTTATTACATTGATGTTTGTGATAAGGGAATAAATTGTAGGATCTTTATTAATAGAGTAAAAGATTGCAAGGGTGTGTTTAATGCATATTTTTATGTCACTGTAAAAATAACGTCTTTTTCTCATTATAACAGTTATCTGGATGCTTGAAATCTCTTTTGATTCTCCTCGATCTCCTAGCAGCCTTGGCGAATTGGATAGCCCACTGGTCTTTGGTACCACAGGCTTCAAGTTCGAACACTAGCGGTGGCATGAATGTTTCGTTAAACTGTGGGTCTCGGTCTAATGAGCCCAACGAGAACGTAGTGCTACAAATCAAACTTCGATCTCCATGGAAACCCATTGTGGTTAAAGATACATAATGCTTAATTCCGGCGCAGTTAAGAAGCTATTCTGCCATATTTGTCGGATGTTTGATTACTATAACGCAATTGATTTAAATTGTGTTCTAGATCACTAAAAACCCGTTCCTAATTAAAACGCTTTCATAGATAAAATATCAATTTCCTTTTTCCAAACTTTAATGTGTCCTTCTATTCTGTCATTTACCTTTCACACCTAATAGGAGGTTCATAGTCCTCGAGTTTTAGAGAACGCCCTCTCTTTTGGAGTACTCACGAAAAGCACATCTGTGTATATCGAGGAGAACATGGCTGGATGATTCAGGTTTTCAAATATAAGAACGTAAATCCTTTTTAATTTGTTAGCAATCAGGCAATTGCAAGAATGAAATGAAATGAAGAAAATTCTTCCTATCTGTCTGAAAATTTACATGACGAGATTTAATGGAAATTCTTCGAACTTACATTAAAATCGCGTCTCTTTCTTACTGTGAGTAGATAAACAGTTTTTTTCCTTCTAAGTAGGACCCTAAGAGCAATAAGTAATGGCTCAGCGTGGTGGACCCACTGTGGAAAAAAACGATTTTTTTTGTGGGATGTTTGCGGTAAGAGATTTTCTCAGAAAAATAAATTGAAACAGCATTCGATTTGCCATTCGGGAACGAAGCCTCACACGTGTGACATGTGCGACAAAAGATTCCTTAGAAAGAGGGAATTAAAAGAACATCTTCTAATTCATGAGGGAATTAAGGTTCACGTGTGTGAAATATGCCAGAAAAAGATTTTCTTCGAAAGAATGAGCTTCGAATTCACATGGTAGTTCACACCAAAAAATAAAGCATATAAATGCGGTATATGTGAAAGATCTTTTTGGACAAAGGCCATCTCTGAAGCAACATTTCAGAACGCACACGCATGAGAATCCGTATTCTTGTCAGTTGTGCAATAAGGCGTTTTCTCGCAAGCATATTTTGCAAGCCCATTACCGTGTTCACACTGAGGAGAAATATGTTTGTGAAGTATGTCAGAAAGGGTTTTCACAAAAATCTAATTTAACTACTCATTTGTTTATTCATTCTGAGGAAAACAATTTGTTTGTGCAGTATGTCATAAACGATTTTCTCGTAAATGCTCTTTATCACGTCATGAGCGAATTCACCGCAAATAAAGTCATTCATCAAATCTTTTCTCGAAACAGACTGTTTCGATCGTTGTTTGAAAATCGACTGTTTAAAACATTTAAATAACTGGTAATCGATTCATTCCCGCTAAGGAAGTGACACGAATCTACGATACATTGAAAGAATAACTAATTTTACGTAGCAAGAATTGAGAGCCCTATGGCAGTGTTCTGATGTTCGTAGTTCTTCGGAACCTTGTTTAAGCCGTAGACCTTAAAGCGTCACAGAGCCCAATCAGACTTCTCACCCACATCGTTCCCAAACTGCAAAAGAGGCAACTCAGCTCTAGGTAGAATGATGTGATGTAATGTGATGTGGTGTGGTGTAGTAGCAGTAGTTGCAAGAATTGAAAAAGGAGACACGCGGAACAGTTACAATAAAATATAGATCTTCCTTATTACGCGTATTCACACATCTTTCCCATCAACCAACGTGCAGTTATATTTAATCGGGGAAACGGTTAGAATCATCCAGAAGCAGTGCTCAAATTCCGGTGTGAATAATCTGTGTACCCTGTTACTGAGAGATTTGGCAGACCCTTGATGGGCTGTTGTGTTTTTTTCCGCGCTACGTGAATGTTGTACAACATGAAAACTGACTTTCCCTGTGTCTTCAACTATAATCTAATTCTGGTCCTGGACGATTGGAGATATCGCGGATTGGATCTGTTGCTATCCTGGTCCAGAAGAAGTATCAACAATGATTTGAAATTAAAATTCATAGCAGTTTTCTTTTGTTTAATATTTTTAAGCACATTTGTCGCAAAATGCAGACTGTTTATACTTATAGTATATTATAATATAGTATATTGTATTGTATTATATTGTATCTAGTCCTCGGTGCACAGGCTTCGGATTCGAGTCCAGGTGGTACCATGGATATATATAGTTGTTCGGAATCCACTTTAAATCGTAGGTGCCGGTCTGATGTGAATATACAGAACAGTTATAGCAATGTTACTCGCGTCCGTAGCCTATCTTCACGCTGCACGTCCCCCTGGTTAGTGCTAAAATGCTAAGTAACAGTTTTCGTCGGTGCAGTCCACACGGCATGCCTTCTTAAAGGCTAGTTTGCATTGGGCTGCTCGCAAGGGAAATGCTCAACGCTCCCAAGAAAAAGAATTAAAACAAACAAATATATATATATATATTGTGATAATTTTCCAATTTCAATAAATTATTTATATCCATTTGAGAAGCTTGTATTTTCTTCGATTATGTATCGTTGATAAAATTTTTATCACATTGAACTAACAGTATTTATTTCCGATAACATAATGCAATGCGTAAAAAAAAAATTTTTTTCAATATAATTCATAAAAAATGTATCTACTTAAAATAACTGAATAATTTTATAAAAATGGATCCAAATAAATTTTAATCAATAGTTTGTCGAACACAAACAAAATATAAAAATTGATACATTGTATATTTATGGCCGAGTGATTAGCGCTCGCCACCGTAGGTTTCGGGTTCTAGTCCCAGCGGTGCCGTGGGGTTTGTAGTGATTCGGAACCTACTTTAAACCGGTCTATTATAACTGTAGAGCGTTTGGCTGACAATCCTAACGCTTAAAATAAATGCCTGTCTGGAAATCTGACAGTAGACAGACGGCCTTGGCCCACCATGGGGCTGTTGCACCTATGAATAAGAATTATTTTCAACGCCTTTTCTTCTCTATTTTCGAGTAATTATTTAACTCTTTTTTTTTTTTCTTTCCTTTTTTTTCGATTTTATTGAGTGCTTACAGAAATTCACCCACATCATTCCCAAACTATAAAGGGACGTCTCAACTCTAAAAGATTCAATGTTCTGTTGAGTAGAAGTAGTAGCAGGTGTTTTTAATTATTATCTTGATCACTGAATGCACTTAAAATAAATTAAATTAACTTATACTTAAAAAGATCATGTTTCTATGTTGACCCATAATAGAAAAATGAAATTAATAAGACAATTTTTACCTTTTCTTATCCTATTTTGATGTTACTTACTAACATCTGTGTTAAGGGACAACGGGCAACGGGCGTACCGGTTACGGAGTTCCAAGGTGGCTTTAAGAGCCACAATACCTCCACATCTTAATTTAATTAAAACATTTGCACAAAATGGGGTTGCTTAAAATTAATGAATAAAAATGAAAAGGATAAACAAAGGGATTAAAGTTAAGAAAACACCTCCTGCTTGCTAACAATTAAAGCAGGAGATCGAAAAGCTAAAGCTATCGGTACAATTAGGAGTCCGTTGACGATGCCCAAAAAATAAAAGATTAGAGTTAAACCAAGTCTAATATGAAATAAAATAAAAATAAGGAATTTTAGATTAAACAAAAATATAAAAGGATGACACAAACATATAAAAAGGTTGACAATACAAGTTGTGAATACAACTTGTTTACATGTCTATGTAGGATTCATTGACAGGCACGCCAACAGATGGCGCCATCAGTCTTTTTACAAGATTCCAAACCTAACCGAAGTTAGGAAAATACATTTTTTTTTTTTTTTTTTATATACAAGAAATTAAAAAGATTATTAGTTACGCGAATAGCGAGCAACTAAAATTTACTATTGAAAAGTTTAAAATTTACAGTTAAAATTGATAAACGATTTAAACAAAGTTAAGGATTTACAGTTAAATGTAAACAATGCAACAAGATTATTGGCAATTAAGAAATATAATAAAAGCTGTTAAGAAGATTAAGTGGAATTATTTTAAACTAAGCAAACAATAAAAGAATAAAAGTAATTAAGTAAAAGTGAACCATTAAAAATTTACAATTTAAAATTTAAAATTACAGCTTAAAGAGTCAGATAGCCATGTTCTGTTTTAAGTTGCACATCGTAGCAAATAAAAAGTTAAGATTTAAATGCCAAAAATAGCAGCTCAGATTCGCTTGAAGTGATCGGAGTGACTAGACAACAGCCACAGCGGTAGATTCGGCGGTTGTAGGATAAAATCCACAACGCCTTTTCAATGCCGGGAAAGATTCCCATTGCTGATCATATAGCTCTGGGTCTCTTCCTGGAGCTAGCCACACCTGGATGGTATACAGGTATTTGTCTGATCGCCTCGTTTCGGATCTGAGGGCATTTAGAATGAAAAGATTTCGAAATTTTGAAAATATAGTCCATAATGGGTTCTATATTCAGATCTCTGTGGAGTTGCTTCCTTCTAACAAACCACGGGGCGTTGACTATCATAGCTATCTGTTTATTTTGAAACACTTGGAGCTTCTTGAGATTTGCGATTGAGGAGGACGCCCAAATAGGACATCCATACAAGAGAATTGGTCGAAGGATTGACTTGTAGAGCAAAACCTTGTGTCTGATCGCTAGCCTGCTCTTACGAGAAATTAGGCTTTTTAGCTTAACGCTAGCAGCAGTTGCTTTGGCAACTACTTTGGCAAAATGGGTTTATAGGTTAATTTTGAGTCAAAAATTAACCCCAGGTACTTGTACTCAGTAACCCAGGGGACTGGCTGGCCAAAAGAGTGACATTCAACAGTGAACTAACGTTCTTTTTACGTGTAAACAGGAGGCACGCGCTTTAGAAGGATTTACTTTGATTTTCCAGGTGGTCAACCAACTTTCCAAGCGAGAAATATAATTATTGAGCAGAGCAACGACGGAGTTTGGTGTCTTGTGCTGTGCAATAATCGCTGTGTCATTTGCGAACATAACCAGTTTGCAAAATTCTGGCTTTGGTATGTCGTTCACAGAGATTAGGAACAATCTGGGACCGAGCAGTGAGCCCTGTGGAACCCCGCTCCTGATTGGATGATCGCTGGAAATGGTCCCGCCCACTCGCACTCTGAAATTACGCAAAGTGAGATACGAGTGTATAATTTTAATACACTGGGCGAAAAATCAAGTCTAATGAGCTTGAGAAGTAAGCCATTATGCCAAATTTTGTCAAAGGCTTTGGCTACGTCCAGAAATAATATTCCCGTAGATTTACGATTGATAAAGCCATCATGAATCAGCTCATTAACACGTAAGAGCTGGTGAGAAGTACTGAGTTGGGTTCTGAACCCAAATTGCTCAGGTATAAGTAAATTATGATCTGTGCAGTGCTGATCCAGGCGTTTAAGAATCGAATATTCGAATATTTTACTCACTCCACTGAGTAGTAAGATTGGACGATAATTTTGGGGGTAGGCCCTATTGCTATCAGGTTTTGGAATAGGAATGACTACGGCAGTTTTCCAGCTCTGTGGGAAGTAGCACTTATCAATTAAAAATAATTAGATAAGTGATCAGTAGCACATATGTATACGGTAAAGATTTTTAACATTCGATTACTAATGCGATCAATCCCAGGAGACTTATTAGGTTTAATCTTCCTAATGAATTCACAGACTTCCGCTGGGCTGACCTGACTGATATCATTTACGTGTGGTTGTTGGAGGAAGTCTGCTACTTCAGTGTTAGTGCGTCGAAAGAAAATAGGATCTTCGACGTCGTAGTTCGTTTCAAATTGATCTTGTAGGCTATCAGCTAAAAGCTCGGCTTTCTCCTCTGGTGCATATGCAGAAGATCCATTGGAGCGTATGAGTGGTGGGATGTTGCTAAAAGTTTTCGCAACAGAGACGTTCGTCTAAATAGTGTTGTCTGAGGCGTCATGGCCTGAATGGAGTGTTCCCATCGTTGCTGTGAGAATTCTTTAGTTTTTAGTCTAACAACAGCTACCTGTCTGAAATAATCGGCTCTGGCGTTTGGATCTCTAGATTCTTGCCAGAACCGACGTAGTGCGTTTCTATATTTAATTTCATTTTTAGCTCGCTTGGAAACCTAACAGGTGGAGGCTTAAATTTAGGTCTAGAAGATTCTCTCAGAGCTCCTTGCAGAGTGAGCTCCAAGTCCTGAATGAGTCGCTCCGCGTCAGCGGGTTCGCTTAAAAGTAAAAGGGGGAGTGGCTTAGAGCTTAGCGTATAGATGAAATCCTCCCAATTGGTCAATGGCTGATCTGGATCTTTCAGTGATTCTATGCTGGTTTCAAAGGTAAACAAAACAGGTAGGTGATCTGAATCTAGATCATTTATCACCTCTACATTACAATTAAAAGGAATAAATTTAAAAATGCCATAATCAAGGATATTCCCCGCGCGGTTGCTAATAATATTAAATCTAGTAGGTCGGGGGGGCTACGACTTTCAATCTCTCTGAAATTTCAGATAATTGTTCAATTTGAATCCATTTCGGTTAGAACGTCCGAAATTCCAACTAGAGTGGAAAGCGTTTAAGTCGCCGGCTAGAATCACATTGGGTACAGATTTCAAAATAGTATCGATGTCCTCTACCGGGTATCCACCTGGGTTTGTAGGTGCGACGTAAGTCGAAGCGATGATAATGGGTGGAAAATCATTAAGATGAATTTGAATCACGGCTACCTCGGCGCAATTAAAGCGCGGAGCAGGTAGTTCATGGTGCCTGATACTACTTTTAACATAGATGCAGGTGCCTCCGCTTACATTGGAATTTAGGTTGATTCTATCAAAACGATAGAATCGATAATTAGCGATCAGTGAGGTCTCTCCAGGTCTTAATTTAGTTTCCTGGACCAAAAATACATCAAGGTTATGCTCAAAACAGAATTCACTTACATCATTGATTTTAGAACGCAAACCATTTGCGTTCCAGGTGGCAATCCTGAGAAGTTCCAAGCGGGTGTGGAACATTAATTAGAGATGCTCGTCGACGCGATCTGCCAATAGATATGAAAGATGAGGTAAGCCCTAGTGTGGACCTCGGTTTCGTGTCTTAGCTGAGGCAGACACTGTCTGAACGCCTCTGATAAAATTAGTCCATCCATACCCTGTTGGGTATACCTCATCAGTTGCCCGATGAGATCGGCACAGTCCGGGGCAGGTGGGGCTGGTTGAGGTGCGGCAGTGGGAGAAGTCTGCGGTGGCGCGTACGAGACACGTGCTGCGGGAGCGGCTGGTACGTACATAGCTGGATTCACTGGCATCCTGGGTGGTCTTTGCGGTTGAGGTGGTTTCGCGGCTGGCGCGTGCCGTTGTTGACCTGCCGTGATGTTCGTTTGATACGGGCCTGGGTGCTGGTGCAGGTTGATGGGGCTTCTTCTTCTGGGTTTTTGCGGGCTTTTTGTTTTGGAGCCCGAACATCTAGGGCAGCCTCGCCAGTTAGCGGCGTGGTCACCTCCACAGTTAACGCAGGTGGCTGCTTGGTCCGAGGGACGGGTGCAGTGCTCTGTCTTGTGAGTGATCTGTGTTAAGAAGTTTGCTTTCATCAACTATTTATTTTTATATCTCTCTGTGACGCTTTGAATCAGCGTGCGCCCTGAAAACTTGGTTCTTGCTGGATTCTACACAGATTGGTTAAAATTTCTTTTTCCAAACAAAAAAGATAGTTGGTTTCATATAATTCGATATCAATTTAACCTTAAAAAATTTAATGAATACAAAATTTTATTATTATTAAAAAGATTTACAAAATTTTATTATTATTTTTATTTATTTAAAAAGCAGTGGAAACTGTGCTCGAGAGTACTTAATGCATATTTTTATACCAATGGAAAATCCAAATTTCTTTTTCTGATTGTAGTATTGTGGCCTGATGGCCAATTGGCGGCCGTTGGTATCACAGGCTACAGGTTCGAATCCGGACGAATGTTTGTGAGTGCCTCGGAATTAATTCGCTTTAAACCGTAGGTCAAGATCTAATTAGCCATAGAGTGAACAACCAAACCATAACCAAAATGACCATAGAGTGACAAAACAAACCATCGTAGTAACATCTAGATGCATATACTCTCCTTAAATTCTCCTCGATATCAACAGCAAAAAAAACTTTCTGGCCGACAAGATTGTAGTGCCTATTTTTGGTTAAGACAAGAAGCAGCCTTGTGGAGTTTCGATTCTACAAAAAGGATATATTATTTAAAATAGGATCTGGGTCATTGAAGGCTATTCCTATTTAAAAAGTTTTGACAGATAAATGTACATTTTGTATTTCCAACTAGTAATTTGCTTTTCTGTTGTGTGTTCTAACTTGCATACATATTTGGTGGTTAATAACCGTCGAATTTTAGAGAATTCTATTCCTTTTAGAACATTTAAGAAGCATTATATTTCCATATGTCCAAGAAAAGCATATTTGTATGAATCACGTTTTTAAATATAGAAATACCAAGATTTATTTTACTTGTTGGCAATTTAACAGTTGTAATAAAGAAATGAAGTGAAGGCATTTGCAATCTGTTTGAAAATTTACGTGAGGGCTTTTAAAGCAAATAATTTATACCAATACAAAAATAGATTCGCCAGTATTGCAGTTAAATAAACCGTGTTATTTTTTTTTCTGTGAATCGAATACTCTGTCAAACGCATTAACGTAATGGCTGAGCTCGGAGGAGAAACTGTGAAAGAAAATTGTTTTTTGTGTGTTTGCGGAAAACGATTTGCTCGGAAAAAAAGGCATTGCAAGAGCATTCGATTTGCCACTCGGGAATGAAGCCGTATCTGTGTGACGTATGCGATGAAAGATTTCGTAGAATGGTCTATCTAAAAAAGCATCTAGCCCTTCACGAGGGTAAAAAAGGCCACGTTTGTGAAATATGCAAACAGGCTTTTTCTCGAAAGGATTACCTTCAAAGCCATATGGTTGTTCACACAAAGAGAAATCACACAAATGCAGTTTGTGTGAAAAAGCATTTGGCCGTAATTCCCATTTGAGGCGGCATTTGAAAACTCACACAAAAGAGAAGCCTCATTCGTGTGAGCTGTGCAATAAGGCATTTTCTGAAAAAGAAAATTTACAAGCTCATTATCGCCTTCACACTGAAGAGAAGCCCTACGTGTGTGAAATATGCCAGAAAGGGTTTACACAGAAATATGGTTTAACTGCTCATTTGCCTACTCATTCTGAGGAAAAACAATTTGTGTGTGCAGTATGTAGTAAACGATTTTCTCATAAAAGCTCTTTATCACGTCATAAGCGAATTCATACAAAATAAAATTATTCATCAAGACTTTTCTCAAAATAGACTGTTTTAAAATCGAGATTCACAGAAAACTGTACTTTCCAGACAAAGATTCATTATTCGCATGCGTTTCATCTTGTGTACTGTTTTTAAAATTGTTAATGTGAAACAAAATATTTTAATGTAAATGTTGTTTTTACCTTTTATGTAATTAAATTGCATTCCTTCAGACTACTGTACATCTAGTGGAGATATATTTTTAGGTTTTCTAAGCTGTCTGAAGGATTAAGTATAAGTGGTGTGTGATTTTTCTAAAAAAATTAGAAATAGATTTGCGCAATGTTTGCGAAATTATATTGCAATATAATTTCAGCAGTTTTTATTGACATATTCTACTAATAACATATAATGAATGTTCGAGTTTTAAATTTTAATTTGTATATAAGTGTATTTTTAAACTTGAACTTTATTTTTATATATATATGACATTTCGAACTGACTGTTGACGATTATTATTAGATTTTATTCTCTTAATTGCATTTATGTATTACTATAAAATATCAATAAATAAATATAATATATTTTATAAATTTTTATAAATATATTACTTGCATAAACTTAGTTTTTTTTAGAATTCTTTGTGAATAAATGCTTTAAATTATCGGACGACTCTTTTCAGATAATACTTTGTAATGTGTTGTTGAAAAACTGTACTTTAATACAACTCGAGTTGTGATGAGTTAAAAAAACGTTTTAAATAAAGAAATTCATTCATTTCTCCATTTTGCTGTTTTTGTAATAGGTGTTACATTACTTGCTTCACGGGAAACTCGTGCTTCTGTTACGTACGATGGCCGCCTAAAAACACTGGAATGCTCAGGGCAGAAAAATTGTAACTTCATAAGCGTAGTTTGCTTTTTGTCTGAAATGCACGTCCAGTGAAGTGGGTTACTGCTATACTTTGAAGGGAATCTAACTATTAAAATTCATATTTGTATACTCAATATAAAGTTTCAATAACACTGTACTATGCAATAAAATTTCTAATTGTTTACTTTTAAATATAGTAGTAGTAAAAGTTCTTTCAGATAGTCTAATTATAAACAACAAAGAAAAATGAATATAAAAGTAACGTCTTGCATATTAAACACTAAAGGATTATCAACTAAGAAAAATAAAAAGGCGATAAACTTTTACGATGTTCGACTGAAACAATTCTCGATCTAAATAAAAACTTCCAGAATGATCACATCATTTATCAATGCAGCAAAATGTGTCGTATATGTGCTAATTTCTGTATCCAAATTTTTTTGTCCAACACAAACTCGTAGGACATCAGAATGTGTAATAAAAAAGAAAAAAATTGCCATTAACAACTGTTTCCTCCTAAGTATTAATACTTTAACCGTAGGTCCCGGTCTAATTAGCCTAATGTGTGCATAAGATGACCGTAGAGTGATGAACCAAACCAAACCTAAGTATTCATCGTATACACCAAGAAAACTAAATACAAAATATACTTTTAAATTCAATGAAGTCGTCAAAATATTTTTTTCACTAAAAAGTTAGTTTTAAATTGTTTTATCCCAAAGCAAAGATGAAATCTTGCATCATAAGTTAAATTGATAAGGTAAATAAAGGGTAAAATTGCTTCTAAAAGTAAGCTAGTTTGTGTCATAAAGGTAAAAAAATCGGCTATAAATGTCGTATTTCAGCTGCTACAATACGCATTCATAAGTAATACGCAATACAATGCACATTCATATAGATACTTGTATCTGACAAATTTTAGTTCCAATATGGATCCATATAGTAAAATGTAGGAATTTTTTTTTCAGAGTTTATCTAACAATGACTCCAGGATAGTCAGTTTTCAAAGAAAATAAATGTTTCATGTTTTCATGATAAATATTGAGAACATTTTTGGATAAAATGCGTCTCCACCTGCAAAAATTTGTTTTCGATGGTTACCACATATGGAGACATAATAAAAGGCATTTATAGTGTGATTCTGCAAGTAGGTAGATTATAGGTTGAAAGGTAAGAAGGTTATGTTTTATATTAGAAAAGTCCATTTTGGCCAAGCTGCATCCAACAATTTTACCATTCTATTCAGAAAAGCTACCAAAAGAAATAAAAAATAAATTGAAATTGCTTCTGTTTTTAACATTTTTAATTAACAAGCAAGTAAAGGATGAATAAAAGAAGGTGATAGGTTGCACAACAAATTTTTTTATGTATAAGGCACAAACCCAATTAGCATGAGGTATGTCTCCCAGTAAGTCAGGCAAGACAGGATGTCTGTAAATGAATAGTGTCGTGTGGATTCTAAGACATTCATGGTCATTCGAGCAGTATGTGTTTGATGGACGAAACACGACAAGCAGAACAAGTTGGAGGAGGTTCCGAGCGAAATAATCTTTCATCATTTCTCTCTCTCATCCTTTGAGTCTTTGTGTGTCCTGAAAACCTCAATTCATTTGCAGAGATTTAGATTTTATTTGGTATGTATCTCCATGAAATCATGACAGGAGAGATGATAGTGCTTTTTTTCAAATATGAAAGAAACATCCGCATCCCTTTCCATTATGGTATCCGGATGCATGCACTAACTTATTATCTTGCTTGATCTCAACAGAAAAACCTTCTGGCCGATGAATTTATAGTGCCTATCCCAGGTCTTGACAAGACGCTTTCTGGCCCACTAGTTGAATTTCGAACCTATAACTAGAAAATAGGAACTGGGTAATTGACGGCTGTTTGTAAGTAAAAGGCCTTGATAGATAAAATGCCTATTTCGTATTTAGAAATACTAATTTGTTCTTCTGTTGTGGGAGGGAGTGGCTAGCTCTCTGGCGCTTGGTATCACAGGTTTGGGGTTCGAGTCCCAGCGGTGACATGGATGTTTGTGGTGGTTCAGAATCCACTTTAAACCGTAGGTCCCCATCTGTTTAGCCTAACGTGTGCACAAGATGACCGTAGAGCGACAAACCAAACCAAACCAAATCTGTTGTGGGTTCTAACTTTATCATCTAATCGGTGATTGATAATCTTAGAATTTTGAAAATTCTATTTCCTTTTTTGGAACATTTATGAAAAGTTTATTTCTGTATGTCCGAGAAAAGCCTATTTGGATGAATGACTTTTTAAAATATTGAAATACTACGGCTACCTTAACTGCTGGCAGTTTGACAATTATAATAATGAAATGAAGGGAAAGAAATTTACTATCTGTCATTTTATTTAAAGGAAACATTTCACGACAATATAAAAATCAATTCGCTTTGATTGCTGTAATTAAAAATTTTTCCTTATGAATCACGTATTTTCAGAAAATAATGGCTTAATAATAAAAAAGCAAAAATAATGACTCGGCTTGGTGGACCAACTGTGAAATAAAACAATTTTTCGTGTCATATGCGCGTGATTTGCACAGAAATGGAAATTGAAAGAGAATTTGCTTTGCCACTCGGGAACGAAGCCTCATGCGTGTGACATATGCGGCAAAAGATTTCTTAGAAAATACAATTTAAAACAGCATTTAGCAACTCCCGAGGGATCAAAGGCTCATATTTGTAAAATATGCAACAAAGACTTCTCTCGAAAGACTGAATTTCGAAATCATATGGTTATTCACACCAAAGAGAAGGCACACCAATGCAGTTTGTGTGAGAAGGCCTTTGGAGACAATTCAACTCTGAGGCGACATTTGAGAACTCACATGAAGGAGAAACATCACTCGTGTGAGTTGTGCAGTAAGGCAGTTGTGTAATCTCAGAAGCATCACTTGCAAAGGCATTACCGCATCCACACTGAAGAGAAGCCACAGGTCTGCGAAGTGTGCCAGACGGCGTTTTCCGATAAAAGTAACTTAAGAAATCATTTGTTTATTCATTTAAAAGAAAAACCCTTTGCGTGTCCTATGGGCGGTAAACAATTTTCTCGCAGCTCTTTGGCACGATATGAGAAAATTTGCCCAAAGTAAATATGTAAAAGTGTTTTCTTCAGCACATTTTCTCAAAGTAGGAGACATTTAATCTCCTCCGGACACAATGCACTTAGACCAACTTTTTTTCCAATCCTCAATGCATGCTAAAAAGACATCGGCAGGGATGGCTTTCAAAGTGCAGGCGATTCACGTTGAACATCTTCAATCGACTGAAAACGATGTCCCCGGAGTGGTCTTTTGAGTTTAGGGAATAGCCAGAAGCTGCACGGTGTGCATATAGTGGTTGTGGAACGATATGTGTTTTTTTTTTTTGGTGAAACAGTCATGAAGAATCAATGCAGTGTGAGCTGGCTCATTCAGTGTTTTCGATAACAATCGAGATTGACGCGTTTGAGGCCCAAATTGGAATTGGGTGATCGTTTTGAAATTCCAACATCAGCAGCAAGGTATCTAATTGAAAATCGACGGTCTGAAGGCACCAAATCTTAAATTTTTGGGCTCGAGCTTCTTCGGTTGAGGTGGATGGTCGACCAGAGGGCTCTTAGTCTTCGACGCGTTCTCTGCCTTCTTTGAACTGTTTATACCACTTCTAAACCTTTCTTTCCGATATAGGAATGCTATCCGAATGCCTTCTTCGAGATTCTATACGTTTACGCAAACAAATTCTTTGCTCAATGAATTCAGACATTTCAAAACGACCGGAATCAGTTTCAGTATCTCAGAAAGCCAAGCATAACTCAAGCACTAATGAATATTTTGACGTGAAATTTCACACAGATGTCAAGGACAGCGCCAGCAACTTAAAACAGAAAAAAAAAAAATGGAAATTTCTTTTGTCTTACTTTTTGGACACAGTAGTATACCATGTGTAAACACATACAATAATTTTTAATCCCACGTAAAATTTCATTTGTCTTTTTAGACATACCAATCAATTGCTCAATTTGCTCAATTTTATAAAAAAATCAGATTTCCTTTCAAGTGTTTGATTATTTAAACTCATCATTTACCTCCAGGAGCCCAGAGAATTGCTATGCAGAATCTTTTTGCAGAAATATGTTTAAGGATAGGGAGACAATTTAGGGGTAGGAGCCATTCATTTTATTTATTAGTTATTCAAAAGGGTGAAAAGCAATTAATTTGTTTTTTAAAGAAAAGATTTTCAATATGAATTTTTATTTTTGTTTGAACTTTAAAATTTTGTTTCATTTTTTACTAATAGATGGCAGCACAAAAGTTGCATCAAACAAAATTCTGAAACGCTCTGAATTCATGCTCTCATAACTGTGCAAAATCATTCTTTATAGTTATAAAGTTATAGAAATTGAAAATACTTGATATATTTATTGATTTTATGTGCTGAAAATATCGAACATAAATAAAAAATTTCATTGTTTTCTTCGCAAAATTAATGAAGCTAGTTTATTTCTTCGTATCTAGAAAATTCAGAGAAAACGGTTATTTTAATTATAAAGAAACAAAACATGTTTATGCAACCATATACGATTTGAATAGTAGCATCATAAAATACAGGATTAATCATCCAAATGAGTTATAGAATCATACTCGACTATGAAGTTTCTCAAGTTCAAATATTGTTCACATTTAATTTATCAGCATCTTAATGAAATTCTGCGAACATCCTTGACATAGTATACACTCTATTTAAAAAAAAATTACGAAACAAATTTGGCTTTACTCTAAAATTCTTACATATTCTTTTTTGAAATTATTTTGAAATTATATTTATCGTATAAAATTTTCGTTTCTGTTTGTTAATTCATATTGTCTATTTCATATTGAACAAAGTTAAATAAATAATAACTCTTGTTAAAAATAGGACAAGTCTCCCAAAAGAAATAAGGAACCTTTTTGCTTTTTTTTAATTTATTCAGTATCTGAATTGTTTAAATATTCTAGTTCAAATGAAAGAACTCCACCTTCTTCAAAAGAATTCCAATTCTCAAAAAATTCATTCTATTAATTCGATATCTTGAAGATCTGAAAAAATAAAATCCTTTCAATTACGCAGGCCGTGTTGTGAAAAAAAAAAAAAGTATTCAAAACCTGCAACGCTTCTGTAATAAATTCCGATTCGTAAAATGATTCTTTACTCACATTACATGTAATGTCACGAATCTGCATTTTGTGTTAATCAATATCACTTTCGAACAACCATCTACCAATAAATAAATGCTTCGAACAACCATCTACAATAAATAAATGCTTCGAACAACCATCTACCAATAAATAAATGAAGGTAGAATTTGAGAGTTTTGCTGTTTGAATATTCTTAACAACACTGAAATTAGTAAATAAATAAATTTATTTATATTTATTAAAAAAAATTAGTGATAGATCAAAATATCATTTGGATTAAAAATTGGATGACGTATATACAATAACGTAAGGGACATACCGCAAATAGTAAAAACATCAGAACCTTTTATCTATAAAATATATTTGCTGGCTTTTTGTTTGCGCAGCCAAGTTGCTTTGCAACATGCCAAATCAGCAGTTGGTTTAAATCCTGCAAATGGAGCGTTTGCACAAAATGACATTCTGGTCGAGTATGTTTAAAGCACTAACACGAAACGAAATATATCATTTGATGCATTACATTTAATTCATGTCTCCCTTAAGAATTCAGTTTACTTTCATTATCGTAGTAATGATTTGTAAAGGGACAATTGTTTATAAAATATTTCGAATAATAATTATCGTTGCAACATAATAGCTAATTCGTTAGAGTTATGCTGTCTTGTGTAAAACAACACTACACATAGAACTACAGAAGCATGAACACGCATAATACACAAAGAAGTGGAGCTGGCCCTGAATGGCCTACTGTCTGTTGCTCGATGCCACAGGTTTCGGGTTCGAGTCCCAGTGGTGCCATGGATGTTTGTAGTGGTTCGAAATTCACTTTAAGCGTAGGTCCCGGTTTCATATGACTGTAAGAGCGTCACGGAGTCAAGTCAGACTTCTACCTACGGGAGCCCCATCACAACAGAAGCTCACCTCTTTCCCTCCATCCATGAGATGATTACTCATGGAATGTCCGTCCCGCACTCCAGGACACTGAGGATTACTCACAACACAAGAACAGTGAAGCTGGAAATCATTAAGTTCACGTTTTATTCATCTAATATCCAAATATCAAAAAAAAAAAAAAAAAAAACATTAGGTTCAAAAGAGGTTCAAATCTGACAATTTATTTCATAAATTCAAAGGTACCAAAGTTGAAGCATTAGTAACAAAGTAGTTACTTTTGAAGCATTAACCACATATATGTTAAACTCATTAGTTTTAATGTCACAAATGCATGTAGAATGACAAATAGTGAAAAATAATAATAATGCTATTTAATTTAGAGCTTAAACCGAATTTTCGAGGTGTTTGTTATAAAATTTATTTCAATAGTCTATTGAAATTAATTTTATAACAAACACCTCTAAAACTGGGGTGTGTTTAAAAGGAGGCTTTAAACATCCACCCGTGACAAAAGATTAATATTTGACTCAATGTGACCACAGATGGATGAAAAAAAAAAAATGTTTTTAATGTATGGGTAGAAGCATCTAACGTATTTAATATTTTAGAGTAGAGTGGCCAACCGAAATGATCTTGAGGGCCACTTTGGAAATGCATCCTAACTCCGAGGGCCGCCTATAAAATTATATATCCCCCTATTAGATTGAGACCCACTATAGAGATTTTTTTTTGGAGTGAAAATGGAAACATAATGAGTTATTATTATTGTGTTTATTGTTATTCTTACATGTAAATATAGATAATATAATAATAATAATACTAATGTGGTGTTGTCATTTACTTTTAAACATACACATTAACAATACTCAATCCTATAAACAACTAGCTACACCGTTTACTTGACACACGATAACCATTATGAAATTCCGCAATAACCCATACCACATTTTAAATCAACTAATTCGCATGCCTTCAGAGACTTATGTAAGTTGGAAAAGGAAACACACATGAAATAACACACAGACGAAAATTTCATAATTTAAAATATAAACAAAAAAGTATTTATTGATATTTACAATAGTAAGCTAGAAATTAAGGTCATTTAATTAATTTAATCAATAATTCAAACAATGCCTTTAATAACTTATACAGTTGCTTTCAATTCTAAATTAATGTTCAATAATATAATAACAAGGTGATTGACCTTACAGTTTCATGATTTGCCACGACAGCTGGGGAAGAAGAGCTCCTTTTCTTTTTTGTTAACCTTAATGTTTTTAGTGATAATAATGCTCTATACGCACCGGATCAAAGTCTTGGCAGCAAGGGTGCTCCGTCCAACCGCTCATGGGGCTCTTGTGTCAGCAGGAGACCAAGGGAAACTTGACGATACAATGTAGCTTGGATTGCACACTTTCTTCTTTCAAGTCACGCTGCTGCCAGGGGTTCACCAGTTAAATCATAGAAGTATAGAGCAGCCAGTCACTCCGAATCGCCGTCACAGTTAAATATATCTTTTTACGCTGGACAAGGTACCTCTCTCAGCCTCGACCAGTCACGTTCCTTAAGCTGGGAGCCTCCGTTCCTCGTCTCTATTCTTTCTCTCTCCACTTGCATGTCCATCACCTCCATTTTATATAGATTGCCGACATATAGAGTCTATATCCATTGGGCAGACGCCCCCGTCCATAAATCCAAGTCCCCGACGATCAACTGATTTCTTGACCATCTGGCCTCGAAGTGTTTTATGGCCCCCTTCCAATTAAAATACTTTCCAATTGCCGACATAGTCTAACTGGGCAGATCCCCGTCCATAAATCCAACGTCTTGATCAACTGATTTCTTGACCCATCTGGCCTCGAAGGGTTTTATGGCCCCTGCCAATTAAAACACTTTCCAGGGGGGCGATTGCCGACACCGTATTAGAGTCTATATCGGTTGGGTAGACGCACCCCCGTCCATAAATCCAAGTCCCCGTCTTGCTCAACCGATTTGCCAATTAAAATATTTTCCACATATAGGTCATCCCCAATCCGGTCAGGTCGGAGACCACACACAGCCCCCTTCCAAGGGACACACATAGAATATACCAACACAATAATAATATAGAATTTTACCATAAAAATAATTACTAAAAAGACATTGCTCATATTGACACGACACTAAACACACATAAAGAAATATATAACTAATAAAAACACTATGCAACACTAATTACCAATCAGCTGTGCGTATCTGGGGATGGTCACTGAAGTTACTTAAAGTGAAACTTAGAACCTGTTATATTAGATGTTCCCAGGTGTAGGCTCATCATGAGTTCGCAGAATATTAATTATTCTGCGAACTCGTAACTGTAAACTCATCAATAAAACAGCCGATATCTGTCACATATTCGCAAGAATAATATTTTAAAATCTAAGTTAATTTTTTCTCATAATTTCTGCAGTAAATTTTTGAATATAGGGATACACACAATGTATTTTTTTAATACAGTGGTGTTTGCTTTGGCCATCATAAAATAAATATATTTTGAAAAAGTGTGATAAATCTCACGGGCCTGAAAAATATTCAAGGTGGGCAGGGGATTGGCCACCCCCTGTTTTAAAATGTTCATTTTTATTTTCATGTGTAGGCGCGTACATGAATTTTAGTGATAAAGGATATTTTGTTTCTCATTTTTTATACACCACTCAATTTTCCAACTAACTATAAATGAATGAATTCAATTTGCTGATTCAGTCAATTCAGTATTTTCTTTTAGTGTGAGATGTCTCGAAATCTATCATTATAGGTAGATGATGAAAAAGAAATAAAAGTTTATTTAGTATGTTAACGGCTGTCTGACATTTGCTGAGCAGTGCTTTTAAAAATAAATGATTGTTTATCGGCTGATTAAAACGTTGGAGATCTGTCATTTGAACCAGAATATTTATCTAAAGCAATTTCTAATATACTCCTTTACGTACAAAGAGAAAGGAATTTTTATAATTCATGTAATAATTTTTACTGAAGGAGATAATCAATACTAGCACCTTGCACTTCAGTGTAATGCCATTGCTCGAGAAATGATATTTTTTAAAACAATCCAATTTTTACAGTCAACCTTTGAAAAGGAAGTCAATATTAAATAATCTTTTCATTTAAACATCCACCCACAATAACCATGTAGGCTTTTAGAATATTTTGAGCGATAACATATCCAGTCAGTCTTTACAGTTTATCGGAGTACCTTGGGCCCAGGGGGCCTTAAACTCCTCTCTGGTCAAAATGAGTACATGGCGATAAGTAGGAGAAACATGTGTAAACTATTTGTTATTATAAATGACAGCACATGGCGCCACGAACAAGAGACTCCTCCTCCTCCTGTAACTCCATATAAGGCTGTTGTCTTGTACGGGGATTCCAACGTAAGAGCAAGAGCAGAAAAAAAGGAACGCGACGGAGTGATTATGGCGGGTCGGTGGCTCGATTAAGTATTTTGATATTAATAAAGTTCATATACACTCAAGAGCCAAAACATTATGACCACCTGCCAATAACGAGTTAGCCCACCTTTGGCGCGCAACACAGCTTCAACCCGCCTTGGCATGGATGCCGCAAGTCCATGGTAGATGGCCGGAGACAGATTGTACCAGATGTTTAAGCAATGATCATGCAAATCCGAGATATTGCGAATTGGTGGTCTTTGAACTCTGAGCTGCCGTCCCAGGACATCCCAAATGTGTTCTATCAGAGTGAGATCCAGTGAGTTAGGCGGCCAGGGCATTAACTGGTATTCAGCATCATGTTCCTGGAACCACTGCAACACAATTTTAGCCTTGTGACAAGGGGCGTTGTCCTGTTGGAACATTCCATTTCCCGTTGGAAAACAGAGGCCATGTAAGGGTGCAACTGGTTCGCAATGATGTTCAGATACCCTGAAGCATTCATGGTCTGCTCTACCACAACCACAGGTCCCAGAGACGCCCAAGAGAACGTCCCCCAAAGCATAATACCGCCACCACCGGCCTGTGTATGACCTACTGTACATTTTGGGAGCAACTGTTCGCCTGGAAGACGGCGTATCCTGACACGGCCATCGGCGTGATGAATGCCAAACCGTGATTCATCTGACCAGGCAACTCTCTCCCACTGATCCATGGACCAGTCACGATGTTCTCGGGCCCAGCGCAGGCGCAGTTGGCGATGACTCTTGGTCAGCAAAGGCACACGAGTGGGACGTTTGCTGCGTAGCCCCATATCCAACAGTGTCCGCTGAACAGTGTGCTCCGATATTATTCTACTTGGCCCTGCATTGTATTGGGCTGTCAGCTGAGCCACTGTCTGGCTCCGGTTTTGCTTCACCATGCGAGACAGTCTCCGACGACCTTTTTCTTTGATAGCGTGTGGACGTCCAACACCATGTCGTCTACTGCTGGTTTCACCGTCATTCATCCACTTTGCATAAGTACTAACAACTGTAGATCGCGAACAACCCACGAGTCGTGCAGTTTCAGAAATACTTGTTCCGAGCCTTCGAGCCATTACAATCTGCCCTCTATCAAAGTCCCTTAGATCCGCAGCCTTTCCCATCACACACAGAAGTAAGTGAAAGAATGATTCTTCAGACTCTCCAGCAGCAGTTAAATACCACTTCCACCTGATCACGTGCCTTCCACGTCATCCAGGTGAGTTCATTGCAAAATGTAGGGGTGGTCATAATGTTTTGGCTCTTGAGTGTATATATCAACTGAAAGTTGTGTCAATTAATGATAAAGAAAAGAAGATAACACATGGTTATCAAAAAACGGGAAATAAGTAGTTAAGGAAAATGTCCCCAAATTCAAAATTTTGAGAAGAAAAATAATAATATAAAGCAGTAAAATAAGGGGTTCCACAGAAGGATAGGGTAACCTCTGCTTTAAATGATGACGAAAGGACGAGTTCATCTAGGAACTTTGTAAATTGTAAAGAACCGCCCTGGGGCGTTTAACATTTTCGGCAGAGTAAAATCGTATCTCGGGAGAGATAACATATCCGACATGATGATTTGAGTTTTGGTGAAGCTCCGTGGCTGTGCAACAGCCGTTAGCTTCCATCTTGACGACGATTTTTAGGTTGACGGAGCTCCTTGGTTGCTGGTTGCTAGGTAACCGCTAACTCCTTCTTTGCATATGAAAGGGAAGTTACTTTAGCTTTAAGCCCATTGCATTAAGAATAAACAATTAATATTTTAATATAATATAATATATGGAGAAGAGAAGTTTTTTTTTAGCAATAAAGCATTTAATAATTAAAATTTAATAATTAAAATAATAAAGTAAAAAGAGGATTTTGAAGAATGACAAACTGAACGTAGTTTGAAAGAGAACTTAAAAATAAAAATACTTTCAATAGGTTAATCTAATTCGAAAAGGAATACAAGTTAAAAATAACAAAAACGTTGCAGAGCAGTTTGTTAAGAGAGGATGAACTGGTAATGACGGGGGAAATCTGCGAATCATACAAGGTCAGTTGCAAGTGAGCTTCTGTCTTGGACTGTCCATTGGAAAGATGAAAGAGCATTACTGGGGAAAGAAAGCGGTAAAGACTAAAAGGAATCTGGCCCAAACACAAAAATAAAGTTCAATAGAGTGAGTTTTTATTTTTTATTATTATTATTATTTTAATAATAAGTGATGAAAGTAATTAAAATGCATGGGAGAGAATTAAAATAAAATGAACGAGTAACTGGAAGAGCACAATAAGGAAGTTACGTACACTGGGTAGAGAGTTTGGAAAAGAAATAAAACAGAAATGATTAAATCTTTGCTTGGGTGAGAAAGAATCGCTAGATAGTGTTGAGAACTTAACAGAATAAACGAAAATAAACAACCTGAAGCGCGATCCAAGAGACTGCAAGAGCGAACTGCGACAAAGTTAAAGCAAATCGAGGTCAGCGCTAGTTGGAACGGCGGCGAGGGGAAAATAAACAATTCAAGTAGAATCAATTAGGAGATAGGTGCGTGGGCGTTTCGCGTTCTTTGGATTAGTGATATCATAGGTGGGAAGTCTTTTGAGAAGCTCATTATCAATGTTTTTGGATATTGGAGAAAAAGTTATGTGCAAGTTTATAAATAAATTGAATGGAGAGTTTGTATATTGAGAAAGTAACGAATGTCGGCGTTGCGATAGAACCAAGGTTTGGTTTGCCGCTCTACGGTCATCTTTTGCGCACGAGGGCTAAACAGACCGGGACCTACAGTTTAAAAGGGATTCCGAACCACTACAAACATCCATGGCACCGCCGGGACTCGGGCCGGAAACCTGTGGTACCGAGCGCCAGAACGCTAGCCACTCGGCCATTCAGGCCCCGATAGAAGCAAGGACCGTTAATAATCATGCGGATAATTTTGTTTTGAAGGCGACTGATGATAGCAATATTTGATTTGGATGCCGATCAATAAAGTTCACGAACTTTACGTCACGCATTTAAAGCAAACCCGATTTGCATGTTCCGAGTGACGCTACTAGCACTACACTTATGCGAAAAGCGCGAAAATTGAATCGATGTCATCTTTCAGATGTATAAACACGCCTACCAAATTTCGTCTATCTAACGAAAGTCTTTCTTGGTATTGCTTTTTTTTTTTTTTTTTTCCGTCAGCGTATTTAGATTTTAGAATGCCTGAGTTGTAAAGAGAAAATTTAAAACAAATCAGTAATTTTGCGACTGGAAATTGTATATTTAAAAATAGTTATATTCAAATTAAATTAATATCAATAAACACCCACACATGAAATTTGAACATGTTTTTCATATAAAGGAATGTTAATATCCATTTAACTTCAACGCATAGTGTATATCATAATATCATTCTTTATTTTTGTTAGTCGAGTTTATATTATGGAATAAAAAAAAAGTGTTTATATGTAAAGCAATTCCAGTAATTTATTTTGGAAGAGAACGGGAAGCTAATAGATGCTTCTGTTCTCCGTGTCAAATAATATACAGAACTTTCAAGTTGTAATTAAATTTTTTATTTTTCTTTAAAAGGCTCTCTTATTGTTTACAAGTATTTTGAAATGTAAAAATGTCTAAAGGAGAGTTATATTTTATTGTGTTTTATTATATTGAATAACCTTCTAGATGTATAGCCTAAAACCATGGTTAAATTTATTTTATAATAATTTTCACTTTTTTTCGTAAATAAAAAAAATATGCACAAAAATTCCAGTAATGACAATCTAAAAAAATGGTTATCAATAATTATTTTTTGTTAGCGTTATGTGCTATAGTTTTGATTTTTCTTTTCTTAATTATGTATAGTTATGATAGCCTCTTAATTATGTATAGTTATGTGTCATTATGAATAGTACTTGCTTTATATAAAGTCCGTGTTATGCCCTATGTAATGCAAGAAGAGTACGTAGGAGTTTATAAAAAATTGAACAAACCATTCTATATATATAAAATATGTATGTTTGTTTTTTCAAATTTTTCAACTTTTTGTTTCAAAACAGATTTGCGAAACGCTTATGTGTCTAACTCTCCAAAGTAAAAAAGATTCGTCGATTTGTAACCCTTAAAACGGATGATTATAATTCCATATCATTCGTAATCGGGTTATAAAGAAATTATTGTTGCTTCTTAATGTGACCAATTAGCATTTTTCTTTAGTTAAGTAATGTCCAACAATGCCGGCGCAAGCGAAACGTTTTGGTTTGTACTTGAGCACATGCGTGAAGGTTCTTCAGTTCCCACTTATGTGTGTCATGATGATTCATTTATTGTAACACGCAAGAATTCCTATCATTCAACCTCGGGTGGAAATTTGCAAATGTCACACGATGATCTATCCTCCGCCTCCTCAGAAATCGTTTCCGGTACAAGCTCGTATTTGGTCACTTGTCGCTCCAGATATATATTCCGTGGTCTTTCCACATTCTCAGCAAAGGATTCTCAAATTCCACCTTCTTGCATGAACGGGGTGGAGTCCATCTTCTGTAGAATGCCCATCTACCATATAAGCAAGGCGTTAGAGACAATGTAAAGTTATTCGATTCCGACTTCTCTTTATAATACCTACCCTTTCCACCACGTTTATTTGGTTTGGTTTGTCGCTCTACGGTGGCCTTGTGCACACTTTAGACTCATTAGACCGGGAACCTACAGTTAAACGTGGATTCCGAACCAGGCGGCCACCACGTTTATTGGTGTGCTACTAACTCCTTTTGAATACAGAAGCAAGTTACAAAGTTCTTGTTGTGTACCAGATTTAAAAAAAAAAAAATCCGAATTGTTTATATATTCTACTTCAAATGATGCCTCTCCACTTTCATCATTTCTAGACAAACAATTAAAATTTCTTAAACGCTAGTTCTTTCAATTGGATATCCTGAAGATCTGAGGAAAAAAAGTTCTTTCAAGTGAGACGGACGTGTTGTAAAATGAAAAGTTAAAACGAAGCATTTTGTCAACTATTTCCAACAAAAGATTCGAAGATAAATAATTCCTTCCACATTTTGTAAAGAAATATCATTTGCGGAACATGATTCATTACTCGAATTAGCTGGAAATCATTTTTTTTTTTTTTTTTGCAATTATTAAATTTATGCGACATCAAGACTAACGTAAGCACAATGGAAAAATATCATGTTCTAATTATCATCTACCTAAAGAAAGATAGATAGATTTCGAAGTAACACTAATCAATATTATTTGCATTTGAACAAAATAGCTTATCGAATTAATGTATATATATTAATTTAGAAAATTGAGTGGTATATCTAAAATGAGAAATGAAATATCATTTGTTTACACATGGTATATAAGGAAATTATTTC
>BPLR01017369.1:0-78038 GCA_021605095.1 Caerostris extrusa
CATGTGTGGCGTGTGCACGATTCGGCGGGGTATGAATGGCGTGCATGAATAGCGCGGGCATGAATGTCGGTGCATGTATGGCGCGGGCATGAATGTCGGTGCATGATTGGCACGGGAATGATGGCGAGGCATGAATGGTGCGGGCATGCTGTAAAAAAGTGTCGTCAAAATGAGTTCCAATTTTTAACTGAAGATACTTGAAGAAGGGGGAAAAGGTACGTAAATAAAAGTAAAAAAAGTAAAAAGTGTCAAAGTGTGTTATCCCAATAAGAAAAATCCCAAAGTGTATTAATTGTTGGCACTGCAAGCGGCATAAAGAAAGTGAATTCGTCTGCCAGTGATGCTTTGAATCGAAATGACAACGTATTTGGCTTGAGTTGCACAGTAAACGAGCTGCAGTGTTCAATATATTTGTTTCTGTTTTTTGACGGAAATAATAACTTCCAAGTCATTCAACGGTTGTGACACTTAGTGGAAAGCCCATCCACCGAGGCAAAATCATACCAAATTGGATGGAAAAATCCAGTGAAATTTTTCTACATTTTTTGATGCCGTACCTGTTCACTCTTCTTCAAGTATCTTTATTTCAAATTTGAACTCGTTGTGACGAGTAGTTCTTTTTTACAGCATTTTGAAAGTGGAACTATAATTATAATCACCCTTTATATACTGTAATATTATAAGTTATAATATTATAGTATTAATATATACTATAATATACTACAACAATGTATATTATTAATACATGTATTAATAATAATAACAATAGAAACTATACATGTAAATGATATTTATTTATATCCCATTTTTATTTATTATTTTTAATAACGAATAAAAATATGCAAATTCGTTTAAAATCTAATAAAAAAATGTTTTTCAATGTTATACCTTTTATCATTATTTGCGCTATTTTCTATCCAAACTAGTATAAATACTAGAATTACTTCAAAATCTTACCTACATTATTTGCAATACACAAATACGATGTTTTCTCTACTTCCCATCAGACTGATGTTCGTATAAATATTTATTTTAGTATTTCGAGGGAGGATAAAATGCAAATTTGACTCGTATTGCACAGACGCAACCCCCAGGGTAAAAGCTATTTACTTGCAGGACGCCCCAAAGATCTTCGCTATTTGCATGTTGAACATGGGTTCTGGGTATTGTTTGCCATGTATTGGTTTCCTCCGTGAATGAAATGGTGTTTAGAAACCTGTCTCGGAATCACTGTTTCGAGTTTCGGAAGAGTGAATTTTGAATGTTTAGTTTGAGAAGGAGTCGAGTTTCGAGAAAGGAGACGTCTGTTGCTTAAGTTTCTTGTATTTATTTTAGAAGGCTTCTCGAGTTGGGAGTATTGAAATAGTAACAGAAATTTCAAATCTGCTGTTTCGAAATAAGTTGTAAAAGTATAGTGGTATATCGATTAAACATTTGGAAATATTTAAATATATCAAGAAGCTATATATGTATAGTTGACTTGAAGTTTCCGGAGCTTATGGTCTTTTAAACCAACCTGTAAGATTTCTGTTTATAATACAAACAAAATCTTTTTTTTTTTTTTTTCGATGTAAATTTTCATTTAGATTAGTGCTTGATATATTTTCTTAAAATAAAAGCGTGCAAATATTAAAAACAAATTTATTTATTCTTCTGTCTATTTATTAATGTTCTTCTACATTGTATTTTATAATCTTCTGCGTTATATTGTATAATCTCTAGATTATATTCTTCTAATTCTTCTAGATTATATTTTAAATTCTTCTACCTCTTCTAGATTATATTTTATATACTTCTAGCTCTTCTATAATAAGAGAAACCATACAATTTATATGATATTTATGTTTAAGTTCCCGTGTTTATTTATTATTTTTTTAAGTAAATTGATTATATTAAAATTATATAAGCAAATTGATTTAAAATTTAGTTTAAAAACAATTTCCAAATATAATATCCTACTTTTTATCATTATTTGCACTATTTTCCATCCAAACTAGTATAATTATTAGAAATACTTCGAAATCTTACCTATATTCTTTGCAATACACAATACGATGTTTTCTCTACTTTCCGTCAGACTGATGCTCGTATAAATATTTATTCTAGTATTTCGAGGGAGGGTGATATGCAAATTTTACTAGACGTATTGCACAGAAGCAATCCCCAGGGTAAAAGCTATTTACTTGCAGGACGCCCCAAAGATTTCGCTGCAACCTTCGCTATTTGCATGTTGAACACGGGTTCTGGGTATTGTTTGCCATGGATCGGTTTCCTCCGTGAATGAAATGGTATTCAAAAACCTGTCTCGGAATCACTGTTTCGAGTTTCGAAATAGTGAATTTTGAATGTTTAGTTTAAGAAGGAGTCCAGTTTCGAGAAAGTCTGTTGAATGTGGTGCTTAAATTTTTGTTTATTTTAGAAGGCTTCTCGAGTTGGAGTATTCAAATCGTAACATAAATTTCATATCTGCTATTTTGAAATAAATTGTAAAGGTATAGTGTATCGGTTTAATATTTGGAAATATTTGAATATATCAAGAAGCTATATTTTATATGTATCTCATTGGAGTACGTTTGTTAAGTTTAAGGTTGTTTTAAATTCAACCTGTAAGATTTTTATTTATGATATAAACTGGTTTTTTACGATGTAAATTTTCATGTAGACTTGGATTTGTTATATTGTTTTAAGATAAAAACGTCCAAATAATAAAATATAATTATATATTCTTCTCCCTATTTATTAAGACACTTCTGGATTATATTTTATTCTTCTAGATCTTTTAGATTAGAGCTCTTTTAGATTATATTTTTCTAGCTCTTTTAGATTATATTTTATATTCTACTAGCTCTTCTAGATTATATTTTATATTCTTCTAACTCGTCTAGATTATATTTTATATTCTTCTAGCTCTTCTATAATAATAGAAGCTATACATTATATGATATTTATGTTTAAGTTCCCATGTTTATTTATTATTTTTTAAAGCAAATTGATTATATTTAAATTATATGCAAATTGATTTAAAATTTAATTAAAAAATGTTTTTCAGTGTTATAATATCCTACTTTTATTAGTATTTGTGCTATTTTCTATCTAAACTAGTACCAATACTAGAATACTTCGAAATCTTACCTACATTATTTGAAATACACAATACGATGTTTTCTCTACTTTCCCGTCAGACTGATGCTCGTATAAATATTTATTTTAATATTTCAAGGGAGGGCGATATGCAAATTTTACTCGTATTGCACAAACGCAATCCCCAGGGTAAAAAGCTATTTACTTGCAGGACGCCCCAAAGATTTCGCCCCAGTGCTGTTGTAAGCTTCGCTATTTGCATGTTGAGCACGGGTTCTCGGTATTGTTTGCCATGTATTGGTTTCCTCCGTGAATGAAATGGTGTTTAGAAACCTGTCGTCTCGGAATCACTGTTTCGAGTCTCGGAATAGTGAATTTTGAATGTTTAGTTTGAGAAGGAGTCGAGTTTGGGAAAAGGAGAAGTCTGTTGCTTAAATTTCTTTTGTTTATTTTAGAAGGCTTCTAGAGTTGGTGTATTCAAATCGTAAAAAAAATTTCAAATCTGCTATTTCGAATTAAATTGTAAAGATATAGTGTATCAGATAATATTTGGAAACATTTACATAGATCAAGAAGCTATATTTTATATGTATAGCTAGTTGACTTACGTTATTAGGTTCTTTTTTAAATCGAACTGTAAGATTTCTGCTTATAATACAAACTAATTTTTGGGGGAGCTTGTTGTGAATTTTCGCGAAGTTTGGTTTATTTTCTTAAAATAAAAACGTGCAAATAATAAAATAAACTTATTTATTCTTCTCTGTATTTATTAAAACTCTTCTAGATGATATTTTATTGTTAGATGTTAGTTGCATTATTAATTTAGATGTTCATTTCTTAGAATGTATTTTTTTTCTTTTATTTGAAACCCCTAAACTTTCTATGTAATTATTTAAATTTCAATAGTAAGATTTTAATTAAATTGACAATTTTTAAGCGCAATTTTAATGCATTTTATTAGTTGATTTACAGGTGAATATAAAAACAATGGAAACATCCTAGTGTTATAAGGAATCCTTTTCCTAATAGGGCGTAGGACCTCCTATGGCATGTCATACAGGTTGGATTCGCCTGGGAATCAAATCATACAAATACTGAATAATGTTTAGAGGAATATTGAATCTTCTTCGTGGAGATTTTTGAAGTACAAGGAAAAATGCGGGTGAAGGATATTGATTCCGTATGGATTGCTCTAAAACGGAACATACCAGTTCGATGATATTGAGGTCGGGGTAGTGTGTCGGCCAAGGTAGATGCTTCCCCATCCTTGTGTTCATCAAACCATCCTTTTACAGGTCTCGCTGCATGAATAAGAGCATTATCATCTTGAAAATTCCATCTCCTGCAAGAAACAAAGTTTGCATCATACGATTCAAAACTTTACGATGCATAACTGGTCAGCTAAAACTTCTCTATATTTCTCCCCAGTGAACCTTCCTTTCAGGGTTACGATTAAGCCAGCAGAAAACTATGGCATGGATGCCGATACAATGACAAATCCACCTCCATGTTTAACAATTTGAAGGAGACAATCCCTACCATACGCTTGTGTCCCCTAAACGAGTTGGGGTCCTAAAGTTTGGCCTCTTTGAAAGTCTGTGAGATCTGACATTTTACGCTGTTGACAAAATCCAAGACGTATGCAACTTCACTAAAGCTACCTCATACTATCATGATATATTAAAAAAATAACCTGGTACCTAAGATTACATTTTAATGCTTACGAAGCGCATTCTTAAATGCCCCAATTATTCACAGGTTTTTCTATTCCTGCATTTAAGCAATAATAAAAAATAACTAAAACTGTAAATTTTAAATATATTTGTCATTCCATTTCTTTATAAAGTATCTTTGTTACTTTTGTTAATTGTAGGATTTATAACTGAATATAGTTAATATGCTACACATGTTTTTCATTGTTTTTTGCAAAAATTAAAAGACATCAGCTAATACATCATTTTACATTGAAAACTAGGTGCTTTTCTCAAGTCTTACAAAATAAAATAAATTAAAACGTGTCATCTTCAAGCAAAAAAAAAAAAAAAAACACTTTTCACTCTTAATTCAATTTATCAATATTTAATTTACTTACTTAAATTCCTTGTAAGAATTTTTACCGCTAGTTTTTCTTTACAAAGTAATGTTTCTAATTTATTAAAAAGTTGTTTTTTTTTCAAAATGAAAGCTTATTCATTACCAAAATGTAGAAATTATCACATCATTATGAAAAATAAAAAATCTTAATTTTATCATAAATTAAATACATCTTTTTTTACAAAATAAACATTTCATTTTATAAACTCTACTAATGAAAAATGAAATTAATTTTCCACGTATTTTTTATCAGGCATCTTAATTTGAATATTCCCCGTTCTCTAAGCATTGAAGTCAGCAATTTTCATCCATATTTAAATAACAGAGCAAATATTTGCTTTTTTACTCAAAGCGTCCATGACGAGGCACTAATTTACAAAATTCATCCGAATTAAAAAAAAATATTTTTTATTTGAATTTCAATAAATTAGGAATGGTTTAAAAAAAAAAAAGGTTTGGCTTTATGATTTTATTATTTGATGATGGTAAATAAATATTTCAATTAATTACTGAATGCTAACATATTTTTACAAATGTATAATTTTTCAAAGAAATTGTAATTCTAATCCTATTAGTTATATTTGCGATTAGCGATAGAAAAAAAAATCTGTTCTTTTTTCTGTCACTTAATAATTTTATTCAAGAGGAACATAATCAATATTTGCATTCGCAAGTGTTTAAGAATTCGAATTATCTTTTGCTAAACTGTGATTTATTATTATTATTTCATGAGCCTAGGAAAATTTCCATTGTAGTGTGCATGTTTACCATCAGATTGTAACTGGGTATGGTTAGGTTGAGTTACTTGAGGCACAGGTTGGAGATCTCACAGCTATATTGACAAATGCACAAACACCACATACATAAAATTAGTGACATGCAATACTCAACATATTTAAAGACATACAATTATCTAAGCCGAAAACACGATACTTAGCTATGCGTAGGATGCCCGAAATATACATCCTCTCCAAGTGAAAGTCTGTAAACCAATTAATACGCAGAGTTGCTCTAAATATATTTCCTCTTGGGTTGAGAGACTGTAAATTAAATGTTTCTGAACCGAAGTGCGTGGTTGTGCTGTACTTCCTGTCTGGTGAGAGTCTGTAGGCCAAATGACCATTTCTCCTGAATGCCACGAGGGCGCTCTGACCAGTGTGTATAAGAAAGCACGATTACATTATGTATTATTATTGTAACATGCGTTTATTAATTAAGTTTAAATAACTAAATTATTTTTATTCGATTTTTTTATAAAATTAAAAATATTTTTTTTTTTTTGTGAAGGAGATTATTCATTTTAGTAAATAACATTATTTTGGTAATATCTTCAATTTATTGGCAAAAGTGATGCATTGGAATAAAAAAAAAATAATCAAGAACTGCTGATTAAAATAGAGTTAGTGAAATAAGTTTAGAACCGAATATTTTTTAACAGCATTGACATAACTGTAAACATTAATTTGGCTTGATGGGATGATTCAGTTAAAAACAAATTAATTAATTGAAAAATAAATGAAAAAAATATTAATTTCCCTCGATTTATCGATGAAGACAATTTCTCACAAAACCGTTTTTATTTTGTTTAACATCGATGGGCTTTGTGTTTTATTTATGTATACCACAAAAAGCCTGTTGACACACGATAAGGAGGAAGTATTGCTTCCGGCATGACTTTTAAGTGAAACTGCCAACCTTTTGCATGTCTCATGGGAGAAAACCAGAGCCTTTCACTACGTAATTTAGCCATTGATGTACGACGTTTTACACACTACCCTTTTTTAATAATTTTTTTTTATACAAAGACTACTTCTGTGCACTAGTGTTTTTCTTCTTCATATGTAGTGGGAGTGAACTTTCTGGTTGAAATATTTGGTATTTACTTGACGCGTGAGAGAAAATGTAGAAAATTCGCACCAGAGAAGCGCCTGTTAGTGCCGCGCACTGTCTGACTCTTGGCACAGAGGCAACGTTCGTAGATAGCATGCAAAAGGTCTGCAGTTCGATTTAGCAAGCAGCATTGTAGTCACTTCTTCCAAAAACGAAGAGAATCAGTTGTGATTGACACAACTATCTCGAACTGATATTCAAATTCAATATTTTGCACACAATAACTACCGCGCACTACAACAAAGACGAAAATCTGGCATTTAACATATATGCAGGAACTTTATTTTATATAAAAAACATAAAAGAGAGAACAAAATGTTAATATTTTTTTTAACACTCATACCTTGTTGAGCTCGCAAGTAACGAAACTGAAGATAAAAAACGATGCTCTAATTGGAATTTAATTAAATAAATTCTAAAAAAAAAAAGGATATTTGACAGAATAAAAGAGTTCATTCAACAAAGAACATATCTTTTAGAAAGTTTCACTCATAAATAATAAAATACAACACCTTACATTCTCTTTCTTTAAATTAAATTTTATACCATCTTTCACTTAATTTAAAAAAAAAAAAAAACCTATTTTCTAAATACTTTTCACAACAATGCAAGATAAATATATTTTTTCCAGGAAAAACAATTACAAAAATTTTTAATCAAAAACCACCTCAAGTTAAAGCAACGGTAAGAAAAAGAAGAAGATTTAAGAAAATAATAGAAGGGCCATCCCTTTCCCAAATTTACGCAACGATAACTTTTAATTAAGAAATTCAATCTCCTTTCGCTGCTGTTTAGTGTCTTTTAATTTACCACTCTATACGAATACTCTATCCGAGCCAGGATCTAAAAATTCGCACGGAACAGACAGGTTAAACAGCTGCATCGCAACTTAAAATCCCACTCTACGTTTTCAAGCTCGAGTTGGTTACAATTAAGAAGATTGTCCACGCTGGGGGAGATGATTTAATTCCATTTAAGATGATGGATACAGAATTTAGTACTGGAGGTGGGGTGGGGGAGGGTAACTTTAATTCGATTATCCTGATGGATCTGAAAACTGGAGGCAGTGATCTAATGAAATTACAATGTGCTCTTGGCGAATCTATTAATTTCTCGTAATTTGATAAGATGCTTTTAACTACTTCCGGATGACCATGTAATAAGACATGATAAATTTTTCGGAGATGGCTTCTCTTTAGTTTAAATTATATGTCATAAATTCTGCTGTCTTTCGAGTAATTAAATTGAGTGTGAGTAATTAAAGATGGACAATTACCCCTAAAAATTCCTTCCGGAAGGCACTGTCATTCCTTCAGCACTCATCAGTGGAGTGTGATGACATCCACTCCCATTTTTCACCCACATCTTCCTACTAATAGAAATTGCGAGGGTGAAGTTTGGAGAAAATAAAAGTTGTCCATATGTGTAGCTAGAATGCAGGAGGGTTGAGGTTTCAATTCATGTGTGGCATTGTTATAGTCACTGCTTTCTTAAACGGAGAGACTGGGTTGTGATTGTCACAACTTTCTCACATGATATTCTAGCTGATGGTGGTTTTTAGGGTTTTCTCTATACGACACGCAAATGTGGGACAGTTACTCTTAAAAAGGCGTACAGGGAAGCATTGACATTCTGGCAACACTCGTTGATTGTCTGACGATCTATGTTCCACCCTCACCTTTGTACTACTACCTTTCTACTGCGAGGGTGAGGTGTGAAGAAAAGAAAAGATTTCAATATGTGTAGCTAGCATGCAAGAGGGTTGACTACCTAACCGTAAGTAGAAGGTTGAAGGGTGGAGAAAAGTTCCTGAAACTTTATCTTAACCCTCACCCCCATCTGCTTGTGCTTACAGCTTTGACAGCAAACTTATTACTAGACTAAATCAATTACTTGCCCACAACAGCTATCTCGCTACAACTGTGACGAAAATCAGGCATTTAATATATATGCAGAAGCTTTATTTTATATAAAAATGTAAAAAAAAAGAAAAAAAAATTTAATATTTTTTTAACACTTGTATATTGTTGTGCTAGCACGAAACGAAACTGAAGAACAAAAACGATGCTCAAATTTATTTTTAATTAAATAAATTCTAAAAAAGGGCTATTTGACAGAATAAAGGAGTCATTTAGCTAAGTAAATATCTTTTAGAAAGTTTCATTGATAAACAATAAAACAGTACACCTCACATTCTCTTTCTTTAAAGAATTTTTAGACCAGCTTTCCCTTAATTTTTTTAATTATCTATTTTCACCATGCTTTCCACAACAATACAAAATAAATATATGTATACTTTTGAGGAAAAACAATTACAATTTTTAATCAAAAACTATCTTGAGTTAAATGATAACAAGAAAAAGAATTAAGAAAATAATAAAGGGCCATCCCTTTCCCAAATTGACGCACCGATAACTTTTAATTAAGAAATTCAATTTTCTCTCGCTGCTATTTACTGTCTTTAATTTACCACTCTATACGAATACTCTATCCGAGCCAGGATCTAAAAATTCGCGGGAACAGACAGGTTAAACAGCTGCATCGCAACTTAAAATCCCACTCTACGTTTTTCAAGCTCGAGTTGGTTACAATTAAGAAGATTGTCTGTGCTGGGGAGATGATTTAATTCGATTTAAGATGACGGACAGAGTATTTAGTACCGAGGGGTATGGGGGGAGGGTAACTTTAATTCGATTATTCAATGGATCTGAAAACCGGAGACAGCGATTTAATGAAATTGCGATGTCCCCGCGAAACTATTAATTTCTCGTAATTTGATAAGATGCTTTAAGTAGTTCCGGATGGGGTTCAGAATCCATGTATTAATGAGACATAATAAATTTTCGGAGATGGTTAAATGATATGTCATAAATTCCAGCAATTCAGACTTCCAGTAATTAAATTGGGACTCAGTAATTAAATCTTATAGTCAGAATATACAGGTTTTGTATTTATATACATGTTATGTATAGAATATGTTTTTAATGTTGTTTATAAGTTAATTGCTGATAAAACTTTGTTGTTGTTTCTTAATCCCGCTTGGTTGTCGTCTAGATAGAGTCCTGGAACACGTGAAAGAAGGGAAAGGGAGGGGGGGCAGCTTCGGTTGTGATGGTTTGGTTTAGTTTAGTTTGTCGATCTACGGTCATTTTGTGTACACTGTAGGATAACTAGACTGAAACCTACAGTTTAACGTGGATTCCGTACCGCTAACATATATACATGGCACTGCCAGGAGCAGAACATGAAGCCTGGGGTACCAAAGGCCAGAGAGCTAGCCAAATGGCCATCAGACCGCTCTATTGTGATGAAGCACCCGTAGATAGAAATCTGACTTGGCTCCGTGACTCTAATTTTTTACGGGGTAGGGTAGTTAGGACCTATTTGACCAGTGGTCTGCCATGAGCCTCACCGTTCCACCCTTACCTCTCTAATTGGTAGTGCCTAACCGTGGATAGGGGTTTAAAGTGTGGAGCTGCTTATTTTTAGAGCAATGACAAAAACTTATTAATATATTAAACCAGTAACTTGCATACAATGGTTAGCGCTAGCTACAATAAAAGAAGAAAATCCGACATTTAATATACATGCAGAAGCTTTATTTTTATATAAAAGTGTAAAAGAGAGAAAAACATTTTCATATTTTTTAACACATACTGCTACAACGAAAAATACTGAAGAACAATATCGATGCTTTAATTCATATTTAATTAAACAAATTCTTAAAAAGGCTATTTAATAGAGTAAAAGATTTCAATTAACAAAGAAAATTTTTTTTAGAAAGTTTCATCGACAAACAATAAAACACTACACCTCACATTCCCTTTCTTTAAAAGTTTTATACCAGCTTTCACTTAATTTTTAAAAAAAAATATCTATTTTCACCATACTTTTCACAACAATACAAGATAAATATACTTTTTTTTAGGAAAAACAATTACAAATTTTCTAATCAAACACTACCTTAAGTTAAAGGAATGATAAGAAGAAAAAGAATTAAGAAAATAATAAAAGGCCATCCTTTCCAAAATTTACGCACCGATAACTTTTAATTAAGAAATTCAATTTCCTTTCGCTGCTGTTTAGTGTCTTTTAATTTACCACTCTATGCGAATACTCTATCCGAGCCGGGACCTAAAAATTCGCATGAAACAGACAGGTTAAACAGCTGCATCGCAACTTAAAAATCCCTACTCTACGTTTTTCAAGCTCGAGTTGGTTACAATTAAGATGATTGTCTGTGCTGGGGAGATGATTTAATTCGATTTAGGGTGATGGATAGAGAATCAAGTGCTAGAGGGGAGGGAGGGTAACTTCAATTCGATTATTCTGATGGATCTGAAAACCGGAGGCAGCGAATTTAATTAGCGAATCTATTAATTTCTTGTAATTTGATAAGAGGCTTTTAACTACTTTAGGATGTCCATGTAATGAGACATGAAGAATTTTCGGAGATAGTACTCTTCAAATTAAATGATGTGTCATAAATTCTGTAATTAAGTCTATTCTTAATTAATCTTTCCAGTAATTAAATTGGGACTTATATATACTGACTATAAAATCTCATAGTCAGTATATAAAAGGTTTTGTATTAATTTACGTAATGTATAAAATATGTTTTAATGCTATTTATCAGTTAGTTAATTAATGATAAAACTTCCGCACCGATAACTTTTAATTAAGAAATTCAATTGCCTTTCGCTGCTGTTTAATGTCTTTTTCATTTACCACTCTATACGAATACTCTATCCGAGCCGGGATCTAGTTAAAATTTGCATGGAACAGACAGGTTAAACAGCTGTATCGCAACTTAAAATCCCACTCTACGTTTTTCAAGCTCGAGTTGGTTACAATTAAGAAGATTGTCTATGCTGGGAGATGATTTAATTCGATTTAAGATGATGGATAGAGAATCAGTACTGGGGGAGGGTAACTATAATTCGATTATTCTGATGTATCTGAAAACCAGAGGCAGCTATTTAATTGAATCGCAATGTCCCCGCGAATCTATTAATTTCTCGTAATTTGATAAGATGCTTTTAAGTACTTCGGATGTCTATGTAATGAGACATGATAAATTTTCCGGAGATGGTACTCTTTGGATTAAATGATGTGTCATAAATTCTGCTGTCTTTACAGTAATTAAATTGGGACTCAGTAATTAAATCTTATACTCAAAATATGCAGGTTTTGTATTAATATATTCTCGTATGTAATATATGGAATACATTTTCATTCTGTTTTGATAAGACTTTGTTGCCGCTTCTCTTACTTTAATATTCATTGATTATTTTTAAATAAACTTTTTTAATATTTAATAAATTTTTATAATTTCTTTATTATAGTGGGCAAGTTGGGCAACCAGATTGTCACTGAGGGGGTTGGGATCGAGATACTTGAGGCACAGGTTGCAGAACTCACGGCTTTTTTACACACACACACAAGTATCACACACATACCATTAGAGACAGACAATATTTAACACATTCAAAGACATATAATTATAAATTCGTGAAAGGATTTCACTTCTAAATCGAATATTTGATACTCAGGTAAGCGTGAATTATAATTCATCTCCGGGTGAGAGCCTGTAGGCCAATGCTACAGGGGGCGTTCTCACCAATGCATAGGAGGAAGCATGATTGCGTCAGATTATTTTTCGCCTAGAATGGTGAAATTTTATGTTATTTTGTGGAGTATGTTTTCTTTCTTTCTTTTTTGCCTTTTCGCTGACATTTTTTTAAATTATAAGGGGACATTTTTTTTAAATTATAAGAGGTACCATAGGTAAAATTTAATCATTACACTGATGTGTGTATACCAGGTATTATACTCATATCAAGCATTAGTATTTTATGCTTATACCTTGATATGTATAAAGTTCATTGTCAACAGAATCGCCCTTTATCATGTTTTTGCCGCCACGTTTGGCCGTTTTATGTATAAACCACCACCTTTTATAGCTGCAAAAAAAAAAAAAATCATGGCTAGCACTTAAAATGATTACGGAACAAAAAGCAAGCCACTTTAGAAAAACGGAAACAAAAGTTTCTCGCTTTTTCAAGAGAGTAACAAAAAAGTTCAATTTCTTTCATACTTAAATTTATCAAGCTAGAAGCTGAAGTAATTGCTCTTATATCTCGATAATTAAAATATCCTAAAATATTTCAGTAGATAAAAATAATTTTTTTCCCACACAAGTTGAAAAATATAAATAATTTTCTTTCCTTTTTTTTTTTTTTAATTGAAATTTTATCTCATAATATTTATTTCACCACTTTAATATAATAATAATTTAAGAAAACTTTTCGAAAAACAAGGACGTAAATCTACCAAACAATGTTATTAAGAAAACATTTAAAAATCTGGCATTTTATATTATTAAATTTGATGTAGTTTTAATTTAAAAGGTCTAAAAACTTATATTTAAAATTATTTTTTGTCTTCATTGGCGCAGCAACCCCACGGTGGCCAAGGTCGTCTGCCCACTGGCAGATAACGAGACAAGCAATGGGGTAATTTGCTTTTTACGGGTAAATTTGTCAACCCTACACCAAACTCTCTGCAGTCATGTTAGACCAGGACCTACAGTTTAAAGTGGATTCTAAACAGCTATAAACATCCATGGCACCGCCAGGACCCAAACCTGTACCAGAGAGCTAGTCATTCGGCAAACAGGCTCAAATATTTAAAATTAACCTCAAAACCTATGCATGTGGGCCTGAATGGCCGAATCTCTAGCTCTTTGGCGCTCGGTATCATCGGTTTGGCATAGGTTTCTGGTTCGAGTACCTGCTTTGCCATGGTTGTTAATAGTGGTTTGGAATCCATTTAAACCATAGGTCCTGTTCTAATATGATCTCAGAGCGTTATCTTGTGGTTTAGTCTGAAAATAAAGACTAGAATGAAGCTGCTTATTACCCTTAGCCATGGACCTGTCGCTTGCAATGGGGTCTATTCGACCTAGTGCAGGTTTTCCAGTCCTAGGGAATAAGTAACAAAACCCTAAGCATGTAACCATAATAATAATGTGTGCTTTACACCATTTTATGACGCAATAATCAATAATTATTTATATTCATGAGGGGCAATACTGTTTTTATCCCTTCAGTTCTAGAATAATAAATGAACTATTTATGATTAAAGGCACAAAATATTGCCCAAACTATTCAACAGGAAATGGTTGTTCACGTCTTTTGCATCCCTTAATTTTATCTGGCCAGAATGGAGAAAAGCCAATTATTAATATGTCAAAAATGGCACATGCATCTGATCATAACGGGCATTTGGATCCTATTTCTTCCCATTCTGGTGTCTGATGGCACCATACTATATATCTCACCCTTAAAGTGCCAGAACGAATAACAAACCACTTTCCAAAAGAAAGAACTCTCTAACTATTTGATCCGGAAACCCAACTGGGGAGCAAAACTCATTTTTATATACATAAACTTATTATATGAATAAAAGCAATTCCTGCTTTTTTGGAGGGCCACAGAAAGGAAATGAGACACCCCTGATACTTTATTTGTCATTTACGCCATTTTCGTATCTTGGCCCCGGTCCTATTTCGTTGCTTTTCTGCCGTCAGTATTTGGGATGTTTATTCGCATTACGCCCTCGGGCCCTCTTAAACACTTATGGATGGAGACTTTTAAAAGGGGAAGAAATTCAAGGACTTTTCTGGTTGTAGTCCCACACCAAAAAGAAAACCATAGGGAAAAACAAAAATCCCTCGTATGTTGTAAAGCACTTGTCCCCGAACTCCCACGTGATACGCGAGGGGAATAAGTCCACTCCAAAGAAAAGGAAATCCGCTTCGTTTACAAAAGCCATACAAATTGTTTTTGGTTAGGGTAAATGGATGGAGGGATTCTTTCTTTAATTTTTTTTTTACAAAACGAGAAACTATTTCTGTTTCTGCGAAAGGAAGTAAATAATTTCTTTAAATTTCGCCCCCATTTTTTTGCAGTTGTTGAACATCGAGTTTTTTTAGCCAAAGGGATTTGGAAAATAAACAGATTTGTGTAAAGGATTGCAATAAAAGAAAAAAAAAAAGTGAGAGTTTTTTGAAACTCAAAATAAGGTTTTGTTTTTGTAACGATATAAGCCATCGATTTAACTCTTGAACCTCAGTAGATCTCAAACTTTTCATTTTTTTTTTTTAATGATTTTTATGTATAGCATAATTTATTCATTTTTGAAATAATATAATTTGCATTGTAATTTACAACTTTAAAGTGCTTCTTGCGGTTTGATAATAGAAAAAAAGTTTCCATTACTCAAGTAAAATGAAAATGCTGATTGTTTTTTTTTTTTACATTAAATTAATTTTCTCCACGATGTTGTTTTGTTATTGATACTGTATTATTTCAGTCTAATGAAATATTTGTTCGTTGTACTTTTTAAAATACGAGTTTTCTTAAGTGTTGTGTATGATTTTGAAAGAAAATAATGATTGTCCAATTATAATAAGAATTAATGATCTGTATTGTTATATTTTTACCTCAAAACAATTTAGCATTGTGATGACTAATTGGCTAGTTATCTGGCCTTTGATGCTTCAGGTACGAATCCTGGCAGTATCATAGATGTTCGTAGTGGTTCGGATCCCACTTTAAACCGTAGGTCCCTGTCTAATATGATCGTAGAGCGTTGTCTTGAGTGTTAGTCTTCAGCCCTCGTGGTTCATCGTTAAAATGAAGCTGCGTTGGACATGGACCAGACGTCTGCGACGGGTTCTATTGGACCTGGTGTAGGTTTACCTGCACAAAGAGTATCAGTAACAACCTATGCATGTAACTAAAATAAAGTGTACTTTACACCATTTTATGGCACAAAAATCAATAATCATTTATATTCATCACGGACAATATTTATTATATCCTGCAGCTCCAGAATAATAAATAAACCATTTACCACTAAAACCATAAAAACTGACCCAATTCTCGAGAGGAAATGGAAATTCATGTCTTTGTATCCCTTAATTTTATCCAGCCATAATTGTGAAAAGTCAATTATTGATATGTCAAAATGGCACATGCATTTGACCATAATAGACATTTGGATAATTTTTCTTCCAATTCCGGTGTCTTATGGCACCAAAATATATATTTCAACCCTTAGAGTGCCAGAACAAATAACAAACCACTTTCAATAAATGAAGATGGAGCAAGATCTTTCCAACTGTTTGATCAGGAAGCCCAACTGGAGCAAAAAGTCTTTTATATTTCTTCCAGTGAAAACTTATGATATGAATAAAAAGCAATTCCAAAGCATTTGACCATACTGAATTCTACTAAACTCCATTTCATGTTGCAATATTCAATAATTATTTATATCTATAATGGGCATTACACATTTTAACCCTTCAGTTCCAGAATAATAAATGCACCATTTACGATTAAAGGCACAAAAAATCATTCAATTTTCAACAGGAAATGGCATATCATGGCTTTCGTATCCCTTAATATTATCTGGCCAGAATTGAGAAAAGCCAATTAATAATATATCCAAATGGCACATGCATTTTACCATAATAGACAATCGGATCATTTTTTTCTTCCCATTCTGGTGTCTGATGGCACCATAATATATATCTCACGCTTAGAGTGCCAGAACAAATAACAAGCCATTATCCAGAAGAAGAAAAAAAATTTCCAACTATTTCATCTGGAAGCCCAACTGGGCAGCAAAAATCTTTTATATATATCTTCCGGTGAAAACTTATTATATGAACAAAAGCAATTCCTGCTTTTTCTGGAGGGACACAAAAACGAAATGAGCCACACCTAATATTTTATTTGTCATTTTCCGCCATTTTCTTATCTTGGCCCCGGTGCAATTTCATTGCTTTTCTGCCATCAGTATTTCGGATGTTTATTCGCTTTCGCCCTCGGGCCATCATAAGCAGTTATTGAGGGAGACTTTTTGAAGGGGAAAAAAACGCGTGGTCTTTTCTTGGTAATAGTCCCACACCAAAAAGAAAACCAAAAGGAAAAAAAAAAAAACCTCGTATTTTATAGAGTATTTGTCCCCCAACTCCCACGCAATATGTGAGGGGAAAACTCCACTCCAAAGAAAAAGGAACGCTCCGCGCTCCCAACGCTCTACAATCATGTTAGACCAGGACCTAAAGTTTAAAGTGGATTCATTCATTCGGTTATCAAACTCATATTTAAAATTAATTACCTCAAAAACCTATGCATGTAGGTCGGAATCGCAGAACATCTAGCGCTGTGGCGCTGAGTGAAAAATGGTTTCGGGTTCAAGTCCCAGCGGTGACATGGTTATTCATAGTAATGATTCGGAATCCCTTTAAACGATAGGTTCCGGTCTAATATTATCGTAGAGAGTTTAATTGCGGTTTTAGTGAGTCTTAAGACCTAGTTAAAAGGAGCTGCATATTACCCTTAACCAAGGACCAGTCTATTGGACCTGGTATTTGGTTTGCCGCTCTACGGCCATCTTGTTCTTACTAGGGCTAAACAGACAGGGACCCTTAGTTTTAAAAAAAGACTGTTTAAAGTGGATTCTAAACCACTACAAATACCACCACAATAATCAATAATTATTTATGTTCATAAAAGGCAATACTTTGGACCTTTCTGGTAGTTGTCCCACACCAAAAAAGAAAACCACAGGGAAAAAAAATCCCTCATATGTTCTGAAACAGTTGTCCCCCAGCTTCCACTCGATATGCGTGGGGAAAAATCCCACTCCAAAGAAAAAGGAAATCCGCTTCGTTTACAAGGGCCATAAACATTGTTTTTTTTATTTCAGTAAGTGGTTGGACTACTTTTTTTTTTTTTTTCTTACAAAACGAGAAACTATTTCTGTTTCTTGGAAGGAAGTAAATAATTTCTTTAAATTTCCCCCCATTTTATTTCCAGTTGTTGAGCATCGTATTTTTGGGCCAAAAGGATTTGGAAAATAAACAGATTTGTGTAAAGGATTGCAATAAAAGGAAAACAAAGTAGAGTTTCTGAAATTCAAACTAAGGTTTTCTTTTTTGTAACGATATAAGCTATTGATCGAACCCTCAGTAGATCTGTAACTTTTCATTTTATTTAATGATTTTTACGTCAAGCATAATTTATTAATTTTTGAAATAGCGTAATTGTATTCTAATTTACAATTTTACAGTGCTTTTTACGGTTTGATAATAAAAAATAGTTTCCGTTATTCAAGTAAAAGAAAATACTGTGATTATTTTTCTTTTTACATCAAAATAATTTTCTCCAGAATGTTTTTTTTTTTTTTTTTTTTTTTTTTTTTTTTTTTATGCTGAATTATTTTAATCTAATGAACTATTTGTTGGCTGTACTTTTTAAGATACGGGTTTTTAGTGTTATGTATAATTTTTAAAGAAAATAATTATTTTGATAAGACTTACATATGTCTTTGTAAAACTTAAAATAATAATTAATGATCTATATTGTTATGTTTGTACTTCAAAAAAATTTAGCGCCCTGATGGCTAATTGGCTAGCGCTCTGACCTTCAGTGCTTCAGGTTGGAAACCTGGCTGTGAAATAGATGTTCGTAGGGCTTCGGAATCCATTTTAAAAGTAGGTCCCTGTCTACTATGATCTCAGAGCGTTGTGGTAAGGTTTAGTCAGTCTTCTGTACTAGTGGTTTCTCGTTAAAGTGAAGCTCCATATTACACTTAGCCATGGACCAGTCGTATATGGCGACCGGGTATATTGGACCTGGTGGGGGGTTTTCTGCACCAAGGGGCTTAGTAACTACAACCTATGCATGTAATCATAATAGAGTGTACTTTACACCATTTTTATGGCACACTATTCAGTCATTATTTATATTCAAAATGAGTCATACTTATTTCACCACTTCAGTTCCAGAACAATAAATAAACCATTTACGATTAAAGACACAAAAAAATTGCCCAAGTTTTCGAGAGGAAATGGAAATTCGTGTCTTTATATCCTTTAATTTTATCCGGCCAGAATTGAGAAAAGCCAATTATTAATATGTCAAAATGGCACATGCATTTGACCCTAATAGGCATTCGGATCATTCTTCTTCCCATTCTGGTGTCTGATGGCACCCTAATATATATCTCACCCTTACAGTGCCAGAACAAATAACAAACCTCTTTCAAGAAGAAAAAGAACTTTCCAACTATTGGATCAGGAAGCCCAACTGGGGAGCAAAAAGTCTTTTATATTTCTTTCGCTGAAAACTTATTATATGAATAAAAAGCAATTCCTGGTTGTTTTTTTTTTTTGGGAGGGCTTCAAAAACGAGATGGGCCACACCTAATACTTTGTTTGTCATTTTGCGCCATTTTTTTTTATCTTGGCGCCGTTCAATTTCGTTGCTTTTCTGCCATCAGTATTTTGGATGTTTATTCGTTTTTCGCCCTGCGGCCCTCATAAACACTTATTGAAGGCGACTTTTAAAAGGAGAAATAAAACACGTGGTCTTTTCTTGGTACTAGTCCCACACCAAAAAGAATACCAAAGTATAAAAAAACCCTCGTGTGTTCTAAAGCACTTGTCCCCGAACTCCCACGCGATATGCGAGGGAAAAATTCACTCCAAAGAAAAAAAGGAAATCTGCTTTGTTTACAAGAGCCATAAACATTGTTTTTCTGTTAGGGTAAATGGATGGAGTGTTTCTTTCTTATTTTATTTTCTTACAAAACAAGAAACTATTTCTGTTTTTTTGAAGGAAGTAAATAATTTCTTCAAATTTGCCCTTTTTTTCCAGTTGTTGAATATCGCATTTTTTAGGGCCAAAGGGATTCTTTTTCGGGTAAAGGGATTCTTATTATTTGGGCCATTTGTGTAAAGGATTGCAATAAAAGAGAAAAAAATTAGAGTTTCTGAAATTCAAATAAGGTTTTTTTTTGTAACGATATAAGCCATTGATGGAAACCTCAACAGATCTCTAATTTTTCATTTCAATTAATAATTTTTATGTGTAGCATTTTATGTGTTCATTTTTGAAAAAACGTAACGTAATTCGTACAATTTTAAAGTGGTTTAGTTTACTATTTGATAATAAAAAGAAAGATTCTATTATTCAAGTAAAAGGAAATAATATTCTCCACAATATTGTTTTGTTTTTAAAACTGAATTATTTTAATCTAACAACTATCTATCAACAGACCGGGATCTACAGTTTAAAGTGTATTCCGAACCACTACAAACATTCATGACACAGCCGAAACTCGAACCCAAAACCTGTGTTACCGAGAGCCAGAGCGCTAGTCGCATGGCCATCAGACGGTCATCGGACCTGGTGTAAGTTTTCCTGTACCAAATGGATTAGTAACAATAACCTATGCATGCAATCGTAATATAGTATACTTTGCACCATTTCAAGACTCAATAATAAATAATTATTTGTATTCGTAATGGGCAATACTCATTTTACCACTTCAGTTCCAGAACATTAAATATACCATTTACGATGAAAGGAACGAAAAATAACCCAATTCTCTGGAGAAAATGAAAATTCATGTCTTTTGTATTTCTCAATTTTATCTGGCCATAATTGAGAAAAGCCAATTATTAATATGACAAAACGACACATGCATTTGACCATAATAGACATTTGGATCCCTTTTTTCTTCCGATTCTGGTGTCTGATGGCACCACACTATATCTCACCCTTAGAGTGCCAGAAGAAATAACAAACCACTTTCAAGAAGAAGAAAAACAGGAACAAGAACTTTCAAACTATTTGATTAGGAAGCTCAACTGGGAAGCAAAAAGTCTTTTAGTATATTTCTTCCGGTGAAAACTTATTATATGAATAAAAAGCGATTCCAGTTTTTTTTTTTTTTTTTTTTTTTTTTTTGGAGAGCCACAAAATGAAACGAGCCACCCCTAATACTTTATGTGTTCTTTTCCGTCATTTTCTTTTCTTGGCCCCTGTCCAATTTCGTTATTTTTCGGCCATCAGTATTTCGGATGTTTATTCGTTTTTCGCCCTCCCGTCATAAACACTTATGGATGAAGACTTTTAAAACTTGAAAAAAACAAGTGGTCTTTTCTGGTTGTAGTTCCACGCTAAAAAGAAAGCCATATGTTATAAAGCACTTGTCCTCAAACTCCCACGCGGTATGTGAGGGGAAAAACTCATTCAAAGAAAAAGGATATCCGTTTAGTTAAAGCCATAACATTAGTCATAAACATTGTTTTTTTGTTAGGGTATGTGGATGGAGTGCCTCTTCTTTTTTCTTTTTCAAAGCGAGAAACTTTTCTGCTTCTTGGAATGAAGTAAACGATTTCTTTAAATTTCCCCATTTTTTTCCAGTTGTCTTCAAAGAAATAGGAACACTCCGCATTCTTAACACACTGCAGTCATGTCAGACTAGGTCCTACAGTTTAAAGTGGATCACAGACTACTATAAACAACCATGGCTCCGCCAGGACACAAACCTGCTCCAGACCAGTAGCTATTCGGCCATCAAGCCCTTATTTAAAATTGATTGTCCCAAAAATCTGTGCGTGTAACTATAATGAACTGTACTTAACTCCATTTCATGACACAGTGATCAATAATTCATAATGGGCCCATTATATTCATAATGGGCAATACGTAATTACCCCTTCAGTTCCAGAACAATACATAAAACATGTACGATTCAAGTTACAAAAAATTACCCAATTTCTCGAGGAACCCAATTGGAAATTTACGTCTTTTGTATCAATGGCAAGAATTGAGAAAAGTCAATTATTAGTATGTTAAAATAGCACATGCATTTGACCATAATAGGCATTTGGATCATTTTCTTCCAATTCTGGTGTCTTAGGGCACCATAGTATATATCTCACCCTTAGAGTGCCAGAACAAATAACAAATCACTCTCAAGAAGAGAAAAAAAAAATGAAACAAGAACTTCTCGACTTTTTGATTAGGAATCCCAAATGGACAGCAAAAGCCTTTTATATTTCTTCCGGTGAAAATTTATGTTATGAATAAAAAGCAATTCCTGCTATTTTTTGTGGAAGGCCACAAAACAAAATGGGCCACCCCTCATACTTTTATTTGTCGTTTTCCGCCATTTTCTTATCTTGGCTCCGGTCCAATTTCGTTGCTCTTTTGCCATCGGTTTTAGGATGTTTATTCGCTTTCGCCCTCGGGCCAACATAAACACTTATGGATGGAGGCTTTTAAAAGGAAAAAAAACACGTGGTCTTTTCTTGGTAGTATTCCCACAACAAATAAAAAACAAAAAGGGACAAAATAAACCCTCGTATGTTCTAAAGCATTTGTCCCCCTACTCCCATGCGATATGCGTGGGGAAAAATCCTACTCCAAAGAAAAGGAAATTCGCTTCGTTTACAAGAGCCGTAAACATTGTTTTTGTTAGGGTAAGTGGATGGAGCATATTTTTTTTTTTTTTTTTTTTTTTTTTACAAAACGAAACTATTTCTATTTCTGGTAAAGGAAGTAAATAATTTCTTTAAATTTCCTCGAATTTTTTTCCCTGTTTTTGAACATCGAATTTTTGGCCTAAAGGGATTTGGAAAATAAGCACATTTGGGTAAAGGATTGCAATAAAAGGAAAAAAAAATCTCTGATATTCTAAACATGTTTTTTGTAACGATATAAGCCATTGATCCAACTCCCGAAGCCCCGGTAGATCTCTAACTTTTTATTTTATTATTAAATGATTTTTATGTATAATGTAATTTATTTCTTTTTTGAAATAACGTAATTTGCACTCTAATTTACAATTTTAAAGTTAATTAAATATTAAAATAATTTAAAAGTGTTTTTTTTTAGGGTTTTTTTAAATAAAAGTTTCCATTATTCAAGTAAATGGAAAAAAAATTGATTTTTCTTCTTTTTTTTTTTTTTTACATTGCAATAATTTTCTTCACGATGTTGTTTCTGGAGCTGAATTATTTTAATCGAATGAACTATTGTAATGTTGTCGGTTGTGTAGGGCTTAGTATCTACAATATATGCATGTGATCATAATAAAGTATACTTTACACCATTTCATGACATAATAATCCATAATTATTTATATTCATAATGGGCAATACTTACTACACCCAGGCTGTAGATCCAGGACAATAAATAAACCCATTATGTTTAAAGGGACAAAAAATCATCCATTTCTCGAATGGAAATGAAAATTCATGTCTTTTGTATTGAATTGAGAAGAGCCAATTATTAATGTGTCAAAATGACACATGCCGTTGACCCTAATAGGCATTTGGATCACCCTTCGTCCAATTTTGGTGTCTGATGGCCCCATAATATACATGTTAAGCATAATTGATATGTGAATAAAGTAGGAACTGTAAATCAGAATGGCGGGAAACGTGATATGCGAGTGTAAAATGGTTATAAAATAAGAAAGCAAATCAAAAGAACGATAATAATTAATTTTATTATCAGTTTGAAAGAAAACTGAGCATAGCAAGGGTTCTCACTTTAAAGAAAAATGAAAGAAAACATTAAATAAAATACTGATGCTGCAGTTTAATAAGACGTGTGGTCACCTCTGACAGCCAGGCACGCTGCACAGCGATTTACCATACTTGTTATGAGATGATGAATGAGTTGTGGGCTCAAACGGTTCCAAGCTTCTTGGAGAACTCTCTTCAGTTCTGTAACGGAGCTTGATGGGTGCGAAAGGACTGCAATTTGTCTCCCGAGTATATCCCATACATGCTCGATAGGATTTAAATCAGGGGAGTTCGCAGGCCACGACAAGGAAGTCATCAACCAGCACCGATCGGTGACATAGCGCATTATCATCCATGAATATGAAGTCAGGACCGACAGCACCTCGAAACAATAGAACGTAAGGCTCAAGAACTTCGTCTCTGTATCTTTGACCAGTCACAGACCCCGTGTCAAAGAAATGGAGGTCTGTGCGGCCGTCCATCATGATGCCTGCTCATACCATTACTCCCCTTGATGGAAAATGATGTCTTTCCGTTTTGTTTCTTGGTTCAAAACGTGTTCCACGTTCTCTCCATATCGTTACCCGACGAGAATCACTACTCGTCACTGAACACTGTGATCGTCACTGAACATCACATTGGCCCACTCTCCCACACTCCAATGTTGATGTTTCAAACTCCAGTTCAAACGAGCGCGTTTATGCGCAGACGTGAGGGAAATGCAAACTGCTGGTCTTCTGGCATACAGGCCAGCATGATTGAGTCTCCTGTAAACAGTTTGTCTCGAAATTCGTATTCTTGTGGCGACTGTGAGCGCCGAACCCAGTGCTCTGGCAGTACCTCTGACATCGCGCACTTATTACCAGATATCGGTCTTGGCTAGGGGTTGTGACTCTTAGTCGACCTGATACTGGCTGTCGTGTAACATCTCCCATTCTTTGAAACCTCTGCCACAGTCTTGAGATCACAGTCTGGTCCACATTCAAAATTCGAGAAACTTCGGCTTGGGATCGTCCGGATTCCAGCATTCCAACGATTCTTCCTTTCGCAAACATGTCCAATTGGCGTCTTTGTACCATCATTCACCTTGTTTGATGGTTAACAACGTTAATTCGCACAGCAGTTGCACGAAACTTGTCTGAACTGCCTATGTTACGTGAATCGGTTTCTCTGCATTCCGACATGCGCAGGTGTTTCGCGCAGGACGTAGTCGACTGAAAAGTTTTGCATAAACCCAATGTTTCTTCTTCACCCAATCAATATCCGCAAGAAATTAGGAATAATTTTACGAATATTTACTCCATGTTTTTCGCATTTTACGATTTATGCTTAACTTTTGGACACCAGTGTATATATTTCACCCTTAGAGTGCCAGAACAAATAGCAAACCACTTTCAAGAAGAAAAATAGGAAGAAGAACTTTTCAACTATTTGATCAGGTAGCCCAACTTGGAAGTAAAAATTCTTTCATATTTCTTTCCGGCGAAACTTATTATAGGAATAAAAAGCAATTCCTGCTTTTTTGGAGGGCCATAAAAACTAAATGTGCCACCCATAATACTTTATTTGCCATTTCCCGCCATTTTCTTATCTTGGCCCCGGTCCAATTTCGCTGCTTTTTCTTCCATCAGTATTCGGATGTTTATTCGCTTTTCACCCACGGGCCATCCTAAACACTTATGGGTGCAGACTTTTAAAATGGAAAGAAACACGGGGTATTTTCTGGTAGTAGTCCCACACCAAGAAGAAAAACCAAAGGGAAAAAAATCCCTCGTATATTGTAAAGCACTTGTCCCCCAACTCCCACGCGATATGCGAGGGAAAAATCCACTCGCAACAAAATGGAAATCTGCTTAGTTTACCAGGAACCATAAACATTTTTTTTTTTTTTTTTTTTGATAGGGTAAGTGGATGGAGTGTTTCTTTTTTTTTTTCTTACAAAACGAGAAGCTATTTCTGTTTCTAAATAATTTCTTTAAATTTCCCCCACTTTTTTTCCAGTTGTTGAACATCGAGTTTTTGAACCAAAGGGATTCGGAAAATACAAACATTTTTGTAAAGGATTGCAATCAGAAGAAAAAAAATTAAAAATAAGGTGTATGTTTATTTTTAACGATATAAGCCATTGATCCAATTCTAGAAACCTCAGTAGATATCTAACTTTTCATTTTGTTTAATGATTTTTATGTTTATCACAATTTATTCTTTTCTTGAAATAACGTAATTTGAATTCTAATTTAAATTTTTAAAGTGCTTTTTACGGTTTCATAAAAAAAAAAGGTTTCCAATATTCAAATAAAAATAAAATACTTCAATTTTTTTTTTTTTTTTTTTTACATTAAAATAAGTAATTTTCTCCACAATGTTGTTTTATTTGTGATGCTAAATTATTTTAATCTATTGAATTATTTGTTAGCTGTACTTTTTAAGATATGAAATTTTTAAGGGTTATGCATGATTTTGAAAGAAAATAATGATTTTAAGAAGACTTAGATACCTCTTTAGACAATAAGAATTAATGATCTATATTGTTGTATTTTTACTTCAAAACAATTTAGCGGCCTGATAGCTAATTAGCTAGCGCTCTTTCTTTTGGGGCTTCGAGTTCTAATCCTGGCAGTGCACGGGATCGTAATAGGATCTAATAGGATCGTAGCACGTTGTCTTGAGGTTTACTCAGTCTTCTGCCTCGGGGTTCCTCGCTAAAGTGGTTGTCGTGTCCCTCATGGAAGGAGGGAGGAGGGGTGTAGCTTCTGTTCTGTTGGAGCACCCGTAGAAGTCTGACTTCTGCTCCGTAACGGTCTTACAGTCATAGGAGACCGGGATCTACGGTTTAAAGTGGATTCCGAACCACTACAAACATCCATGGCACGGCCGGGACTCGAACCGAAACTTGTGGCACAGAGCGCTAGACACTCGACCATTCGGCTCGCTAAAGTGAAGCTGCATATTACCCTTAGCCATGGGCCAATCGCCTGCGACGGGGATCTATTAGACCTGGTGCAGATTTTCCTTCACCAAGGGGATTAGTAACAACAGCCAGTGCATGTAACCATAATAAAGTATACTTTATACCATTTTATGACACAATAATCAATAATTATTTATATTCATGATAGGCAATACTTATTTTAGCCCTTCAGTTCCAGAATAATTAATAAACCATTTTCAGTTAAAGGCACAAAAAAATTCCCCAATTCTCGAGAGAGGAAATTGAAATTCACATCTTTTCTATACCTTAATATTTTCTGTACAGAATTGAGAATAGCCAATTATTAATATTTCAAAATGGCACATGCGTTTGACCATAAGAGACGATTGGATCCTTTTTCTTTCCTTTCCGGTGTCTGATGGCACCATAATAAATATCTCTCATCTTAGAGTGCCAGAGCAAATGACAAACCACTTTCTGGAAGAAGAAAAAGAACTTTCCAACTATTTGATCTGGAAGCCCAACTGGGGAGCAAAAATATTTTATATTTCTCCCGGTGAAAACTTATTATATGAATAAAGAGCAATTCCTTGTTTTCTTTTGAAGGGCCCAAAATTTCTTTTGAAGCGCCACCCGTGATACTTTATTTGTCATTTTCCGCCATTTTCTTATCTTGGCCCCGGTCCAATTTCGTTGCTTTTCTGCCATCAATGTTCTGATGCTTATTCGGTTTCGGAGACTTTTAAAAGAGGAAAAAAACACGTGGTCTTTCTCGGTAGTAGTCCCACATCAAAGGAAAAAACACTCTAGTATGTTACAAAGCACTTGTCAACAACCTCTCACGTGACATGTGAGAGGGAAAATCCACTCCAAAGGAAAAGGAACACTCTGCAGTCATGTTAGGCCAGGACCTACTGTTTAAAGTGTATTCCAAACCGCTATAAACATCCATGGCACCTCTGGTACTCGAACCCGATCCAGAGCGTTAGTCATTCTGCCATCAAACTCATATTTAAAATTAATTGCCTCAAACGCCTGTGCATCTGGGACTGAATGCCGTTTGTCTAGCGCCATTGCGCTCAGTGCCACAGGTTACGGGTTCGAATCCGGTGGTGTCATCGATATTTATAGTGATTTGGAATCCCATTTTAAACCGTAGGCTCCGGTCTAATAGGATCGTAGAGCTTTGTCTTGCGGCTTAGTCAATCTTCAGCCTTCGTGATTCTTTGCTAAAGTGGCGGCCTGATGGCCAACTGGCTAACGCTCTGGCAATTGGTACTGAAGGCTTCAGGTTCGAATCCTGGCTGTAATATGGATGTTTGTTGATGGTTCGTAATCCACTTTAAACTGTAGTTGCCGGTCTATTTAGCCTAAATTGTGCACAAGATGACCGTAGAGCGACAAACCAAACCATCCCCACTAAAGTAAACCTGCCTATTATCCGTAGCCTAGGACTTAGTCTGGTAGTAGTTCTACACCAAAGAGAAAAACCATAGGAAAAAAATCCCTCGTATGTTGTAAAGCACTTGTCCCCCAACTCCAACGCGAAAGGACCCGAGGGAAAAAACCCACTCCAAAGAAAAAAGGAGATCCACTTAGTTTACAAGAGCCATAAACATTGTTTTTTTTTGTTTAGGGTAAGTGGAATGGAGTATTTCCTTTTTTTTTCTTTCTTTTTACAATACGAGAAACTATTTCTGTTTCCAGGAAAAGTAAATAATTTCTTTAAATTTACTCCCAATTTTTCCGGTTGTTGAACATCGAAATTTTTGGACCAAAGGGATTTGGAAAATAAACACATTTTTTGTAAAGGATTGCAATAAAAATAAAGAAATGAGAGTTACTGAAATTGAAATAAGGTTGTTTTTTCTGTAACGATATAAAAGACATCGATCTAACTCTCGAAACCTCAAATTTTATGTATGGCACAATTTATCCATTTTTGAAATACGGTTAAAGTAATTGCATTGTAATTTACAATTTTAAAGCGAATTTAAGTCATTTAAAAGTGCTTTTTTATGTGCTTGATAATAAAAAAAAAATGGTTACATTATTTAATTAAATAGTAAATACTTTGATTATTATTATTTTTTTACATTACAATAATACTCTTCACAATGATGTTTTTGAAGTTGAATTATTTTATCTAATGCACTATTGTAGTGTTGTCGGTTGTGCAGCTGGATTGTAATTGGATGGGGTTGGGTTGAGACTTGAACTGCAGGTTTGAGAACATACAGCTTAATTGACACATGCACAAACAACACAAGGGGGTTAGTAACAACAACCTATGCCTGTAATCATAATAAAGTGTATTTTACTCCATTTTATGGAACAATAATCAATAATAATTTATATTCCTAATGGGCAATACTTATTTTATCCCTTCAGTTACCGAACAATAAATAAACCATTTGCGATTAAAGACATAAAAATTTTCAACTTCTGAAAGGAAATGGAAATTGTCTTTTGAATTCCTCAATTTTATGTGGCGATAATTGAGAAAAGCCAATTATTAACATGTCAAACTGAGACATGTGTTTGACCATAATGGGCATTTGGATAATTTTCCTTTCAATTCTGGTGTCTGATGGCACCAGATCTATATCTCACCATTAGAGTGCCAAAACAAATAACAAACCACTTTCAGGAAGAAAAAGATGGAAAAAGACCTTTCTAACTATTCGATCAGGAATCCCATCTGGGGAGCAAAAGCCTTTTATATTTCTTCCGGTGAAAACTTATTATATGAATAAAAAGCAATTCCTTGTTGTTGTTTTTTTTTGGAAGGGCCACAAAACGAAATGGGCCACCCCTAATACTTTGTGTGTCATTTTTCCGCCATTTTCTTATCTTGGCCCCTGGTCCAATTTCGTCGTTTTTTCTGCCATCAGTATTTCGGATGTTTGTTCACCTTCGCCCTCGGGCCATCCTAAACACTTATTGGTGGAGACTTTTAAAAGGGAAAAAAACTCGTGGTATTTTCTTGGTAGTAGTCCCACACCAAAAAGAAAACTTAACGGGGAAAAAATAGTCCTCGCATGTTCTAAAGCACTTGTCCCAGAACTCCCACGCGATACGCACGGGAAAATCCTCTCCTAATAAAAAGGAACGCACTACAATCCTATTATACTGAGACCTACGGTTTAAAGAGGATTCGAACCACTACAAACACCCATGGCACCGCTGAGACTCGAACCGGAGATAGAGCACTAGTCATTCTGCCATCAGGCTCATATTTAACATTAATTGCCTCGAAAACCTATGCATGTGTCTGAATCACCGCTTTGGCGCTCGGTGCCGCAGGTTTCAGGTTCGAGTCCCGCCATAGAGTTATAGTGGTTCTGAATCCGCTTTAAACCGTAGGTTCCAGTCAAATAGGATTGTAGTGCGTTGTATTGAGGTTTAGTCAGTCTTCAGCCCTCGTTGTTACTCGTTAAAGTGAAGTTGCATATTATCATTAGCCATAGACCAGTCGCCTACGATAGGGTTTTCCTAAACTAAGGGGATTAATAATAACAGCCTATGCATGTAACCATAATAAAGTGTACTTGACACCATTTTATAATACAATAATTAATAATTATTTATATTCATCATGGACAATGCTTATTTTATCCCTTCAGTTCCAAAACAATAAATAAACCATTTACGATTAAAGACCCAATTCTCGGGAGGAAATGAAAATTCCTGTCTTTTTGTATCCCTTCAATTTATCTCGCCAGAATTAAGAGAAACCTATTATAAATATGTCAAATGGCACATGCATTTGACCATAATAGGCATTTGGATCATTTTTCTTCCAATTCTGGTGTCTGATGGCACCCTAATAAATATCTCTGCTCTTAGAGTGCCAGAACAAATAGCAAACCACTTTCAAGAAGAACAAGAAGATCTTCCCAACTATTTGATCAGGAAGTCCAACTGGGGAGCCAAAATCTTTCATATTTCTTCCGGTGGAAACTTATTATATGAATAAAAAAGCAATTCATGGGTTTTTTTTCGTGGGCTACAAAAACCGAAATGAGCCATCCCTAATATTTTATTTGTCATTTTCTTATCTTGGCCCCGGTCCAATGTCGTTGCTTTTTCTGCCATCAGTATTTCGGATGTTTATTCGCTTTCGCCCTCGGGCCATCATAAACACTTATGGATGGAGACTTTTAAAAGGGAAAAAAAAAACACGTGGTCTTTTTCTGGTAGTAGTCCCACACCAAAGGGAAAACCAAAAGGTAAAAAAATCCCTCGTATGTTCTAAAGCACTTGTTCCCCAACTCCCACGCGATATACGAAGGGAACAATCCACTCCAAAGAAAAAGGAAATCCGCTTAGTTTACAAGAGCATAAACATTGTTTTTTGTTAGGGTAAGTGGATGGAGTATTTCTTTTTAAACAAAACGAGAAACTATTTCTGTTTCTTGGAAGGAAGTAAATAATTTCTTTAAATTTCGCCCTCATTTTTTTGCAGTTGTTGAACATCGAATTTTTTGGTCCAAAGGGATTTCGAAAATAAACACATTTGTTTAAAGGATTGTAATAAAATGGAAAAAAAATTTTTTTCTGAAATTCCAAATTAGGTTGCTGTTTTTTGTAACGAAACCATTGATCAAAACCTCAGTAGATCTCTTAACTTTTCATTTTTATTTAGTGATTTTATATATATAGCATAGTTTATTCATTTTTTGAAATAACATAATTGTATTCTAATTTACAATTTTAAAGTGAGTTAAATTTCAAAATGCTTTTGATGGTTTTATAACAAAAATAAAAGTTTCCGTTATTCAAGTAAAAGGAAAATCCTTTTTTTTTTACATTACAATAATTTTTTTTACAATATTGTTTTGTTTTTGAAACTGAATTATTTTAATTGAATTATTATTTATTATTGAATTATTTGTTGGCTGCACTTTTCTAAAGATATGAATTTTTTTAAGTGCTATGTATAATTTTGGAAGAAAATAATGATTAAGTATATAATGATTAATACTGTAAATGAACGCGATCATTTACAGTAATGTCATGTAGGCATTGTGCCTTGAAGTTTCTATCTTGAATTCTCCATGGATCTCTGAATTAGTGAGATAATTTATAAATCCATCTTGTAAGCATTGTGCAATAAAGTTCTCATATTGGTTCCTCTACGGAACTATAAATGAACGAGATCATTTACAGTACCATCTTATAAGAATTGTGTCTTGAAGTATCCATTTTTGAATCCTCCATGGAGTCACTCCATAAATGCGTGAGATCATTTATAGATTCGTCTTGTAATCTTGGCTATGGAATTGTACAATGAAGTACTCATCTTGGATCCTCCATGTAACTATAAAGGAACGTGATCCAAAGTTCCATCTTGAAAGCACTGTGTCTTGAAGAACCTATCTTGGATGATCAGGGATATATGAATAAGCGAAATCTTGTATATATTCATCTTATAAGAATTGTGCAATGAAATACTCATCTTGTATCATATATGAACTATAAATTAACGCGATCATTTACAATACTGTCTTGAGAGGATTTTGCTTTGAAGTTTTTATCTTGAATTATCCATGGGTCTATGAATGATATCATTTATAGATCAACCTTATAAGCATTGTGTAATGAAGTATTCATCTTGGATCATCCATTCAACTATAAATGAACGCTATCATTTGTAGTTCCTTCTTGTAAGCGTTGTGCGTTGAACTTGGATGATGATGAATCTAAGAATAAGTATTCAGTCATTAACCATTGAGCATGGATTAGTTTTTTCTAATAATCAAATAATCTATAAATTAGAGAAGATCATTTATAGAACCATCTTGTAACTATATTGACCTGGCTGGATATCGATATTCTAGTTTCGTCCATACTATAACCCATCAATAAAATTATAAATGCAAGTTTAAATAAATAAAATTTCATTTAAAAATTATCTCATGAGCTAATGATTTCATTTTAAAATTTAATTTAAGATTAGAAAATAAAAATAGTTATTTTGGGAAAATGACGACGAATATTTTATTTAAATGCTTGCAAATAAAATGTCAATTTTTCGCAATTCATGTTATTTTCAAAACCAATTCACCTCAATTACCCCTCATTCCTTTTGATAAAATATAAAAAAAAAAAAAATTCTAAATTTTTTTTCTGCCATTCTATTGTACCACGTGAAGAAAAAAGAAAATTACTTTTCAGAGAACAAATTTTTTGACATCCCGTTCGGGTCCACATCGGTTTTAGATATTCATGAATAATTAAAGTTACTACAACGGTTGTGGCTTTCATCAACCGCTGCCTGGAAAACAATGAGAAGAAAAAAGTATTCCGTTCTTTCTGCTTCGATTAAAAAATAAATAAAGAAAGAAAAAAAAGGAGAAATTTCCGTTTAATTCTTTGGTCCAGATAATTTGTTGTGAACATAAAGCGTTATCTCTTCTTGCTCTTCAGAGAAACTCGTGAGAAGTTTTCAAGATATTTGATAACTTCTGACAACAAAAGGAAATGAGAAAAGAAATGTAACGAGTTTTGCGGGATTGTTTCTTTATTCGATTGTTCGTAAAATGAGGAAATATGTTTATTCTTTAAACATATGTACTATTTTGCGTCTTTTTAAGATAACGAAAAAAATTGTTAAAAATAGTAAATGATGAATATTTGATTGTTTAAATTATCTGAATGACTGAGAAATAAAAAAAAAAAAGAATTTAGTTTTTTTTTTTATTATGGCTTTTAATATAAAATATTTTCTCTGATTTTTGTTGTTTAATTTTTTATTTAAGTAATTTGTAGATGAAAATATTTATAAACAAAGGTATATTTTTACGGAATATTATATTAAAATTGTCTTATCATGTATTTACAAAATAATGCAATGAAATGGATTAATTATGATTACAAATTATCTGATCAAATTTAAAATATGAATTTACCGTTTCTTAATATTTAAAATTGATTTCATTTCAAAAAAAGGGTAAATTATTGTTTCTTATCCCACTTAGTACACAGCTTCATCCAGACCAAGTCCATGAAACCGTGTGGTCTCATGGAAGGAGTTAAAGGGGGATGGGGGCAGCTTCTGTTGTGATGAAGCACCCGTAGATAGAAATCTGACTGCGTTATGCTGAAGAAGGCGGGCCAAGATGACTTTTAAGGAGAACTACATCGCATTTCTGTATCGTATGGGAGAAAACCCGAAAAACTCCTACCAAGGAGTCTGACACACGAGGCAAGAGGCTGAACATCCCAAACGCCGTCAAGTCTCCTCGTGTTTTGAAACAGTATCTACAAGAAAGCCACCAGTGGATTAAACATCAGCCCTAATGCCCACCAGCGACGCATATTGCCCCTGAGGTAAAGGTTAAATTAAAATACACTACTAGACACCGCTCCAGAAACAGATCTTGCAGAATTACCTCTTTTAAAATTTTTTTTAAATTTTTACAAGGTTTTAAAAAAGCATAAAAAGAGATTTCTAAAGGAGCATAAAAAACCAAATGCCTTATAATCTGATAAATTCCGAGCAAATAAAATTCTAATATCAAGCTTTCTAACCTAACTCTCTAATGAGTTAAAAACCCATGAAAAAGAATTTACGATCACTATGCATTCAATCATTATAGAACACATTTGAATTGCACTAATTTTGCAAATGTGATAACTACATCCAAAAATTAAATTATTAGAAACGAGCATACAATTTTTTTTTTTTTTATGTATTTTACTTTCAAAAAAACAATTTGTTAAAATTATTTTCCTTTAAAAGTACTATTGAAAAAAAAAACTTTGAAAAAAATGACGGCGACACAGCCATCGTTCCAATTACAGATAACAAGAAAAAGCACATGTGTATAAGGCACAGGAAATAATTAAGACGGACTTGACTTTTTCCTGTTTTTTTTTCCCATTTTCCGCAACTGATGAGAACAGGAAAAGCATTAAGGCTTCACCCGTCTACCTTTATCGAGCCAATTTCCCCAAATGACCAGAACTTTTGCTGGCGATGACCTTGTCTCTTCGAAATAGGTCATCTTGTTTTTCAGTCTGACGAATGGTCATCGATTCCGACTTTATAAATGAGACTGCTGTCTTGGGAAACCTCTTTGTGGTCTCTGAGTGCATTCTGGTGTTTCTTCCACAAATTGGCTGTCCCTTTGTTTCATCTGTACAAAGAAATAAAAGTTTAGACTTGTAAAGATAAACGTCTCAATCTATATTAGTTTATGTAAAAATAATATTTGTATATGATTTCTGGTATTAATCATTTCAAGAAATTGATTTTCAATATCAACTACTTCATTCTTATTTGTTTAATTTTTGCATTTTAATATTAAAAAGTAAAAGAAAATTCAGACGATAGTTTTCAGATGACAGATTAAGTAGGAGAGGGGACTCTTCATTGGAAAAATCGTTGAGGATCTAAAATTGCCTTACAGTGGCCACTTTAATTGCCAGAATTTATTTGTAATGTAGGGGAAAATTGTTAGGCAGACAGCAATATCTAGACCAAGTTCAAGAACCTGTGTGGTCTGACTGGAGAAGGGGAGCCGCTTCTATTGTGATGGTTCACCCAGATGACTGACTTGGCTCCCTGACTCTGACTTTTTACGGGGTAGAGTCGTCAGCCCTACACCCAACAGTCTACAGTCATATTAGACTGCTAACAACGGTTTAAAGTGGATTCCGAACCACTAAAAACATACATGGCACTACCAGGCTCGAACCCGGAAGCTGTGTCACCGAGAGCCAGCCTTTCTACCATAAGGCCCAAAAAACAAACTTTCTAACTCGTTAGAAAATCATGAAAAAAACAATTATGATCCCTATATATTCAATCATCAATAGAATCCATTAAAATTGCCCCAATTTTTCAACCATTGAAAAAAAAAACTTCAAAAGGGCAGTCACAAAGTCATCGTTCCAATTACAGATACCAAGAAAAAGGACATCACGAATCATAAGGGACAGGAAATAATTAAGACGGACTTGACTTTTTTTCCTGTTTTTCCCTCGTTTTCTGCAACTGATGAGAACAGGAAAAGTATTAGGGCTTGACCCGTGCACCTTTATCGAACCAATTCCCCCAAATGACCAGAACTTTTGCCGGCGATGACCTTGTCTGTTGGAAACGGTCATCTTGTTTTTCAGTCTGACGAATGGTCAGCGATTCCGACTTTATAAATGAGACTGCTGTCTTGGGAAACCTCTTTGTGGTCTCTGAGTGCATTCTGGTGTTTCTTCCACAAATTGGCTGTCCTTTTGTTTGATCTGTACAGAGAGAAAAATAAGTTTAGTTTTAGACTTGTCAAGATAAACGACACAATCTATATTATTTTGCGTAAATAATAATAATATTTGTATAAGATCCGAATTTATTATTTCGAAAAATTCATTTTCAACACTAACTACTTCATTATGTCATGGTAGTATTTTTTTGTTCTAATGCAGCTGGCAAACACTTAGACAATTGTCTTGGATGCCTTAAAGCAAGCGTTGCACCGATGTTACTCACTTAGCACTACCCAGGAGGTATACGTAGCTTGAAGATAAGCTACGGACGCGGAGTAACACTACCCCCGTAACGTTGTACGATCATGTTAGACCGAGATCTACGGTTTAAAGTGGATTCGGAACCACTACAAACATCCATGGAGACGCCGGGACTCGAGCCCGAAAGCTGTGGTACCGAGCACCAGAGGAGGCCATTTAGGCCCTTTCATGGTAGTATAATTTAAAAAATTTTAATATTAATAGTAAAAGAAAATTCAGATATTAGGCCTGATGGCTGAGTGACTAGCGCTCGATACCACAGATTTTGGATTCGAGTTCCGGCGGTGCCATGGATGTTTGTAGTGGTTCGGAACTTTAAATCGTAGGTCCCAGTTTAATAGGATAGTAAAACGTTGAAGGGGTAGTGTTACTCGCATTCGTAGCATATCTTCATGCTACATGTGGCTCCTGGGTAGTGAAAAAGGAGTAGCGTTCGTCGGTGCAGCCCACTTTGGGTCTGCTCACAGGAACATGGCCAATCCTCTACGCAATTAAAAAAGCAATTTTTAAGGTGGCACATTGAAGAGGGGACCCCTCTTCACATGAAAAGAGGGTTAAGCAGAGAAAATTGCCTTACGATGGGATTTTCAGGAGTAATTGCCAAAATTTATTTCTAATGTAGGGAAAAAACTTATCAGGCAGTTCAAAAATTAATACGTGTCGTTGAAAAGGGCTATTAAAATAATCATCCATTTTTCTAAGCGCAGTGACTGCAACGTTCACTACCGGTTGTTGATTCAAATCAATTGCTTCCATCTACGTATGATATGCTTGTGCTACATATGAGCTAATATAAAAAAATTATCTACTGAAATGAAAATTGATTTTGGAGCTTTCCGACAATCAAAAATTACTGGTATACCCAAAATTAAAAAAATCAAATTTGCTTACAGCAATTTGATACCCTATACTGACAATAATTCCCTCCACTCTTTGATTTAAGTAACAATTGTATATATATATATATATATATATAGTCAATCATCTAACGAGCAGAAATATCATAGTTAATAATTTCCCGAGGATATGCATTATTTGATAAAGGTATCTTCAGAATGTTATAATTTATTTCTTTTCGGTGTTGGGTTTCCATAGTGATTTCTTTGGGATATGCATTATTTTATCTTGATTTCCTGGGCAACTTGTTTCCCGCCCTCGTGTTATATATTTGGTATAAATATGTGTCTTCTTTTATAATCTTCAAATGCATTTCTAGCCGTTCAGTGTTTTGATAACTGTGTTTGTCTAATTGTTTTCAATTTCGTTGGAGCAGTTTGGGTCGATCTTCAGCAGTTTGTTTCCTTAATATATATATGAATTGGGACTGCATAAAAAAATTCTCACATAGAAATTATGTAACTGAAAACATCACGATATAACACTACCTGACATCTAACTTTTGTGGTAGTGGAATGACATAATATCAAATGGGCCATCTACTGAATTTTTAAAATTTGCATGCTATTTTATCAGCCATCTATTATTCTATCATTTTGCATGCTATTTTAACAGCCATCTGTTACTTTCTTTTTAATTTACATATATTAATTAATTTTAATTCGTAATATGCATATGATGGAATGTTTTTTGTTTCGTCACATGAAAAAAAAATCGCACATTAAAAGTCATACAAAGAAACGTACAAAAAAGGGATATCACAAAAATAGTTTTTATTCTCTTTCTATATATATATTCAAGGTTTTTGTATTGCATATTGTATTTCCTTGCTGCGAAATGTTATTGTGCAAAAATGGTCTTAATGTTCATACCTCGTCAATTCTAATTTGTTTTTGAAATAAAACGTTGTGTTTTTTATATATAAAATCAGTAATATTGACAATTAAAAATTGCTAACGAAATTTGAATTCCATAATATAATATTTTATCGAAAATTTTTGGAGTTGTATAAAACGAGAACGCATGGTCATTATTTTGTTACATATTAAAACCTTCATAAGAAATAAGTTTGTTTTCTATTATAAATATCAATGCTATCTTAATTCTTTATTTATAAAAATTTCTATTATAGAATTGATAGTGCGAAAAGTAATTAAAGAAAAATTCAAATAAATCGGAAACTATACAAAATGTAAAATTAAAGGAAAACGTGATGAAAAGTCTAGTAAATTGACAATAAAGAATTTGGATGTGTTTTTGACTATGGATTTATTTCCTAATTATTAAATATAAATGTAAGCTGTAAAAGCGTAATATTGACGTTCTTTTCATTTCGTGGTCATTTAGATTTATTATTCGAATATTACAATGGAAATAAGTCATTATGGTCATGATGTCATTTGGGAGGTTGGAACTTTTTCAAATGGAAAAACTTTCCTGCATACAGATTATTTGCTCTTATTCATATCATTAACATAGTATTTATAGGTCATTTTATCGATGTCTATCAAATAAATGATGATCAGGAAATCTTGTGCGAAAATATATATCTGAATTACAGTGGGATATACATAAAAAACACCTACGGGAAAATATTTTCATTTCACCGCAATATAATTCAACAGATTCACACGCAATTTTCATTCTGCATTTTCATTTAATTTAAAATTTCGCAAAACTTGCCACATTTAAAATTCTGGTCGCGAAATGAAAAATAATGCCTTTTATGGAAATTAGTCTGCAGGATAAAAAAAAAAAAAAAAAAAATGTTTTTCTCTCTTCATCATATTTCTAATTTCATAAAGTGGCATTTACTAAATGAAAATGTCATCCTCCTTATCAGTATTCCAGATAATGTGCACAGTTATTCATTTTAATAAATAGCATTATAGAAGCATATCAGTTACTTCATTATTTAAAAGGATTTTTCTATTATTATTTTTTTACTATATACCTATACTTGTTATTTAAAAATTTTGTACAAAATATTATGATTTCTATAATGTATCGTAACAAATAAATTAGTTCTTTAAAAAGCTTAAATCAGCTGTAAATCATAAATTTAAAAGAAATGAAACGGTGTACCGAGCTAAATAGCCACGATCAGATTCCAAACTAGAACAGAAAGAGCTCGGTTCGAGTCCCGACAAAACAAAGTCGGATCAAATATTCCCGGTGTCGATGACACTGATGAGCCTGATGAAACAGGTTAGAACAGAAAGACATTATATTTCGGTTGGTGATTCAGAATTTCTATTTATTCTGTCGCTTTGGGGTCTCTAAATTACGAGTCCAAACGCATCAGCATCGGCCCGTGAGTATCGTCAATCTGGCTCAGCACAGTTTATTTTTATTACATTGTAAAATTTACACTGTACAATGTTCTAGTTCTGCTATTCGTTACAAAATGGAGCCGTTTATTTCGACTAACAAAGCATAACTGGCGTTTATGCACAGAAGAATTACGTATTTTTTGAAGAATTAATTCCGCCGCTTTCCAAAGATGGTTCTGCACTACGGCGCAAGATAGCATCTCCGCCACAACGACATGTCCTTGACACTTGCGGAGTCCGCCCCCGCATCACAGATACCTGACTAGCCGGCAAGAAAACGATGTAGCTGATGAGCTAGCTAGGTCTTGAGCCATGAGTTTAATGGAGGAATCAGTGTGGCCTTTAGGCTAAAAAGTTTGAAAACCCTTGAAAACCTTTGAAAAGGGTGAAAAAAGGGTGAAATGAAAATTGAAATTGCTCTAGGGAGCAAGATTGTTTATTTAAATTTTTTGTTAAACATCGGTAGATTTTATATAGGTTCCATTTGTATACGTCATGAAACAATCACCCACTGCCAATACAGCTAGGACATATCTTTCATGGAGGGCTTTTAAGGGTAACTGATCCACGTTTGCATGTTGTAATCATAAGAAACCTGCAAAATTTCCAACTCAGCCGCATGACTATAGATGCTATTTGCTTTTATACCAGTTATCAAAATCTTCATCGATTATCTTCATTTCTTAAAAACAGTGACTGCAACGTATGCCGTCAGTGGATTAGAGCATCATCCTTGCTTCATAACCAGTGAACCAATAAATGGGCTTCAACTCACTTTATGGAAACATATAATGTGGATGTAGTGCAGCAAATTTGTCGTGCTCTTTCTTGAATAACGCTGATTTTACTATACATCTTTCCTATATGCCATGCTGTTATTTGCAAACATTAAAATTTTTGAAAGCATCTCAGCAAATGTATTTTACAATTAAAATATAAACGTATTTCCTTAGGCATGATGATTTATGAGCATTTTATGTGATTTATTATTTTTTTTAATTCTTTTTTATGCTAGATTTTCTTTTTTTTTTTTTAAAGTACCTTGCTTTAATCTTCCGGAAATATCGAATATATTCATAATTAAAGATTAAATTCTTCTTATTTGTATTCAATCCTTCTTTTTCCAAAACTTCCTTCTTCAGTTCTCTTCTTCAAACAACGATGTCAGTTAAAGATTTCTAGGAGTTGTGTCTTTTATTATTAAATTTTCTCGCAGTGTCTCTCCGGTGACATTCAAAATTGCCTCTTTGCATATTTTTTCCTTTTTTTTCTATTCTCGCGACATTTTATACTTTCGAACGGGAAAAATTTAATTAAATAACAGATGGAGATCTTGCATATTAAGAATAAAAATGGAGTCAGCTCAGAAAGTTACCAAGTTTAAACTATGCCGGTTTTGATTTTTTTTTCTTTAGCTAAAATGCTTATTGGATGGATATTATAAAAACTAATCTGTAGCAAAAATTTTAAGATTTTTGAATTATGTATAAACTTAAAAAAGTGTCATTTTTTAAAGAAAAAATTTAATATCTCTTAAATTTATGCAGAATTATTTAGAATTAAAAATAGTCGAAATTATAAAAAATTAACCTAATGTAAATATTTTCATGAATCATAACTTAAAGTTGTAAGTAGACTTTTAGTACACTATGTATAAATAAATAATAATGTTTCACGATTTTTAACAGTCCGATCAAACAGTTTGATCAAACAAATTTTTAATTTTAAAGTTATTCATGAATATATATATATATATATATATATAATCTGACAGCCATCCAATTTAAAATCAATATATAAATAATAGCAAATTAATTATTTAGCTAAATATTTTAATTCGATTTTCAATTTTAAATCCGTCTAGACACCCTTCATTTATAAAAAGAAAAGATAGATTTTGCTATTAGATTTTTTGCTATAAATACAATAAGATTTTTTTTTATAAGTGCACCATGATTCCGTTTTATAGTAATAACAAATTCTTAAATTTAAATCTAATTCAGAAATTAAAGCAAAATAATTATTTGGCTAAAATATTTAATTCTATTTTTAATTTTAAATCCGTCTTGATTTACGGGACATCCTTTTTTTAATTCCTTCTATTAGCTCACACTCTCCCTATATATATCTTGTTCAAACTTTCAATCGTTCATAAAATACTTTTTATTCATCCATTCAAGTTCAAATACATTTTTTTTAACTTGTAGTGGATGACACTGGATGTTAATATAGTTTTTCAACTGTTAATTCAGTAATTAAATTTAATGAATTAATTTTAGTTTTTTAGATTTAAGTTGCATGCATCTACCAATAGATGGCACCAGATAAACTTTAAAAAAATGAATGAAAATTATGTATAAAGGCCTTTCTGCAATAGAGTGAAAAAAAAAGTAGGAAATGACTAAAATTTTTTTTTATATTACTTGTTTTATATAAGGAGAGACGAATAGCTTTTGCTGTATATGTGCACAATCATTTCTTTTTAGCGTTATAATCAGTTATCCATTTAAAATCAATTCATAGTTAGCAGCAAAATATTTATCTGATTAAAATATTTAATTCGATTTTTAATTTTAAAACCGTCTAGACTTATGTGACAACCTGCATTCATATAAGGAGATTTGAGTGCACTTGAAGTTAATCAAGTTTTTTCAAATATTAATTCAGTAATTAAATTTAATGAATTAATTTTAGTTTTTTTTAGATTTAAGTTGCATGCATCTACCAATAGATGGCACCAGATAAATTTAAAAAAAAAAAAATGAATGAAAATTATGTAAATGGACTTTTTGCAATAGAGTGAAAAAAAGTAGGAATTGACTTTAATTTTATATATATATATATATATTACTTGTTTTATATAAGGAGAGACGAATAGCTTTTGCTGTATATGTGCACAATCATTTCTTTTTAGAGTTATAATCCGTTATCCATTTAAAATCAATTCATAATTAGCAGCAAAATATTTATCTGATTAAAATATTTAATTTGATTTTTTAATTTTAAAACCTTCTAGACTTATGTGACACCCTGCATTCATATAAGGAGAAACACATAGATTTTGCTATATAAGTGCAGAGTTATTTCGTTCTACAGTAATCCAATTTAAAATAAATTCATGAATTACAGCACATTCATTATTTTATCAAATAATAAGATAATTTAATTGAAAATCATCAACCCGGGTATAATTTATCAGTGGGTTGATTTCAAAAGCGTGTGTTTCATTTAGTTATTTTTACTATAATTATTATATTACTATAGTTATTTATACTTTAATTAAAGTATTAAATTATTTGAGGTTCTGAGCGGTATTGCTTTTTCTTTTGTTCTGCACCAATTTGTGCCAATAAATGCATTATGAATATGGAAAACTATTTGCTGGTTAAATCTAAATGAATCCTTCTCATACAGAATCTATTTTCATAATATTGGAATACAACTTGTCCAAATATCTGCTACAATGGCAGATATTGGAAGACAAAATGTGAATAGTTCTGCCTGTCTTCATTAACTCCATGGTATTGATTTGAACATGAGAGTCATTTCGTATTCCGCATACTCTCCTGGCGATTCATGGCTTTGTATCAGTTAACTCACAACTCATTGGGAAGTCAAATAGGATGGGCATTCTAGGGGGCATCTCATTGATTATTGGATGAGCTTGCTTCAAGAAAAAAATTAGAAGGAAGTGCTTGCTGGCAAGGGGTTATATTATACAAAGTTATTATTCGAATGCTTACCAAGATGCAATTGTTCAATATAAACTCATGTTTGTGAAAATTGCAACACCATGAAAGACTTACGCGAGTGAGCTGAAATTTTCAGGAAATGCAAATTAGCGCATGATATGCAAATGATTAGAATTTCAAATCCGCAGCGCATGCGTATGCTGAGCAGCGCCCTCTGAACGGCGAATGGATCCGAATAAATAGACGGCTGTAGCGAGGCGTGTATGGTTATCGGTGGTTATCTGCTAGTGGTAAACGTTAGCTCAATCGTTACTTATGCCTCTTCGATGAAAGAGAGCGAGATTTGAACAACTTACAGAGTTTGAACGGGGAGAATTATCGGCCTTCGTGAAGCTGGATTGTCTTATCGTGCAGTAGCCACTCGTGTGCAGCGTAACAGCAGCACAGTGATGCGTCTTTGGAAGCAGTGGACGGACGAGTGTCGGAAATCCGGGAGTGGACCCCGAAATGTGACGTCAGCTCGCGATGATAGACACCTGGTCAGCATGGCGCTGACGGACCGTACAGCTTTCTCTAGACAATTGGCAGCACAGTGGTCAATAGCTACAGGTGTTTCATTGTGTGCTTCATCAATTCGTAGACGTCTGCTGCAGCGTGGACTGCGCGCAAGGACTCCTTTTATACAGGATCCTCTCACGCTAAACCATCGCCGCCTGCGGCTAAAATGGACCGCTCAGCATAGAGACTGACATGCTGATTGGCAGCATGTCGTGTTTTCTGACGAATACCGCTTTAATTTGTGGTACCATGATGGCCGCATTCGTGTCAGACGCTATGCCAGGTAACGCCAGCTTCCGGAGTGCATTATCGAACACCCGGAGGTATGGTCTGGGGTGCCATAGCTTATCATGGACGATCTCAATTGCTAAGAATTGTGGGCAATCTGAACAGCAACCGGTACATCAGTGAAATTCTACAGCCCCAAGCTGTTCCCTTCCTTCAAAGCTTGCCAGGCGCTGTATTTCAACAGGACAATGCTCGCCCTCATATCGCTAGGACTGTTCAATCCTTCTTTGCAACGCGGCAGGTACAGCTTCTTCCTTGGCCTGCGTATTCCTGGATATGTCGCCAATTGAACATGTGTGGGATTTCGTTGTTCGGCGTCTCGCTCGTGATCCTCGTCCTGTTGCTTCTGAAGTCAAACTTTGGGTGCGCATACAAACAATATGGAATGCTCTTCCTCAGGCAGACATTCAAAATTTGATTGACTCCATGCCACGTCGTGTACCAGCACTTATTGCGGGTGCGTGGTGGCTACACAAAATACTGATTCCGATCTCTTGTTATTGTTTGTTTGCTTTGAACATTTAATCATTTATTTGTACCACTACCACTCAACTGTGTATTTAATTTCATTCAGTTATAACGATTCCTTCATGGTGTTGCAATTTTCACAAACATGAGTTTATATATATATACCCTTTAGAAAGTAAGTGTGCTTAACAAAGTATTTTAAACATTGTATTTATTTACTTTCTTCATCTTTATCTATTTAATATTTCAAAATGTAAACCGCATTAAGGCGTATACATACTGCTCAGAGGGTCCGACGAAATGTGGATGGTCTGTATGCATGTTAATGCACGGTGGCAGTACTAAAAATGTTAATTTTGTTTCCAATGTTAAGTTTTTTATCTCACTTTACTTAGTATTTTAGAAATTTAGAAGGGTTTCAACATATTCTTAGAATAAGCGATTTTTATACCATTGTTTTCTAAAATTCATACCTCGATACAAATGTTTTTACCGCATTGCAGACTATCCACACTATTTCAAAGTTTGAATAATAAACAAAAAAAAAAGAACCCCAAAAACTATTGAGTAAATATTGTAACTTTTTAATCTGATTAATTAAAAACAGCCCCCAGGAAAATGCCAAATATCTTTCAAGGAAAAATTTGAAAGGGCTTATGTGAAACCTTTATTAGTCATAAATTATATTAATGAAAAGAAACGTTAGATTTAGAAATTTGATAGGTGGCTTTATATTGGTAATGTCTTCCTTTTTGTTTGACTGTCGTCTGTATAAAAGGATTTGAATTTTTCCAATAAAATACAAGAAGCAAAGCAATTTCTTGGTATCCTGATTGATCTAATTTAAAATTCATATTACAGGCAGAATAAAACAAAAAAAAAAAAATATAGCCGATTAGTTTAGTACTGTAGTTTAAGAAGTCGACGAAGTGCTGGCGGGTTTCAGAGAAAATAATTATCAAACTGGTAAAGGGGCTTCATTGCACTGGGAGGTAGGAGGAAGATGAGGATCAGGATGAGGTTGGAGAAAGGAAACTTTTCTCTGAAAATGTTCCAGGAAGATATTACACTATCGTACATCATTTTAGGTCCGATGGCCTATCTGAGTACTATCCATCATAAAAATGTCAGCAGCAGATTCAGAGATCAAGTCAGACATTAGCAGATTAATATAAATATGTATTTAAAATTAATAATTTTCTATCTGCCATTACACTATCCTCTTCTTCATTGGCGCAACAACCCCATGGTGGGCCAAACCCATCTACCTACTGGTAGATTTCGAGACAGGGAGAAGATTTCTTTTTACAGTGTAAGGTTATCAGCCCTACACCTATATTATATCGTGCCTACTATTTAAAGTGCATTCTAAACCATTACAAGCATCCATGTCACTATCGGTACACGAACCCGAAACTTATGACACTAAGCGCCAGAGTGCTAGCCACTCGGCCATCAGGTCCCGCCTTGACACTATATAATACAATAATTCCGTTCTAGTTACCTATTTCAACAAAAACTTTTACATGCTGATCATTATGTACCATCATCCAAAACAGTAAAAGCACCTTTTAAACTTCTATATTGTAAACTCGCAGTAAACCAATCTTTTCTCATACTTATATAGTTTTCATCATCTCCCTTAGTCCATACCAAAAGCAAAGTCGAAATACCATCTTATTTGACGACTTCCTTAAGCATGCCCGGTTGCCTTTCGCACCCTTTCCTCGAATCCGGGCCCAAATCCCAAATCCCCGGAATTCTCCAGCACCATTCTAGAACATATATCTTCGCCTTCTAATCTGCACTGACAAGAATAAAACTCAAAGGAAAAAAGTCCCTAAAAGTTGCAGCGAATCAATATTCTTGAGCCCCTTTGTCCCTTCTGCCTTATCTGGAGGGATTTTTCTTCTTTTTTGTAGCCCACTAGTTTCGTTCGTGTCTCTCTGATACTACATCAGATATCGTCTGGCGAAGTTTCCGTTGCCATTCCGCATTAGTGTAATGGTATAGATCCCTGCGAGTTGTTTGCAGTGCGGGTTATCGTTCCTGGGCGACGATTCTTGGCCGGGCCGGTAGTGGAAGTGCCGCGTGTGTCGAGAATTTTGAGCGGCAAGGGTAGTTTATTCGCTTAATTAGAAGAGCCGCCGCGTGTATCAAGTGACGAAGATTATTTGGGGTGGCGGTGGCAGGGATGAATCGTCGAGTGGAATGAATATCCAGCAGAATTTGCAGAGGATGCTACTGATGGCAGAGCGAGCGGGACGTTTTGGGATTTGGCTTAATTACCTCCATGATTATTTGATGAGTTGTTTCTCATTTGACATAATGTTCCCTTTTATTTTGTGTTGAAAATCATAGAATCTTTTTTTTTTTTACTATAGTAATATAATTTATGTTTGAAAGATAAAACTAAAGTTCTGAAGAAGGAAAATGAAATTAGATGTTTTTGTGAACTTTATATATGTGAAATATTTTTTTTTAATGCCAGGCGCACACTTAGACAGTTGTCTTTGATGCCTTAGGACGTTACTCACGTAGGAGGTGCCAGGAGGGGCGTGTAGCTTGAAGGTAAGCTAGGAACAGGGAGTAACACTACTCTCGCAACGCTCTACCGGGTATCGTTCTGAAACCTAAAGTACATAAAAGTAGTATAGTAGTATCTGTTACCTAAAAGTATACCGGTACCTACACTTTAAAGCGGATTCCTAATTACTGCAAATAGTCCTGCATGGCACTTCCGAGACTCAATCCAAAATCTGTGGACCGAGGCTAGTCATCAAGCCCCACCATTACGTTATATGATACGTTAATTACTTATTGGTTCCTCCCTAATTACTTATTTTAACAAAAGGAAGAAAGGGGCCTGAATGACAGAGTGGCTAGTGCTCTGGCGTTCGGTACCACAGGTTTCGCGTTCGAGTCCCGGCGGTGCCATGGATGTCTGTAGTGGTTCCGAATCCACTTTAAACCGTAGGTCCCGGTCTAATAGGATCGTAGAGCGTTGCGGGGGCATTGTTACTCCGCGTCCGTGACTTATCTTCAAGTTACACGCGCCCCCTGGGTAACGCAAAGTGAGTAACGTCTGTGCAGCGCTTGCCTTAAGGCATCAAGACCAAGCTGTCTAAGTGTTTGCCAGCTGCATTAGAAAAAGAAAAAAAAAAAAGGATGAATTATTTTTACATGGTGTATCGTTATGTACCATCATCCAAAAAAAAAAGTAAAGCTACCTTTTAAACTTCTGTTATGTAAACCAACAGTAAACTCAATTTTTTTCTCATACTTATTTAGTTTCCCATCATCTCCTTTAATCCATACCAAAAGTAAAGTCAAAACACCATCTTATTTGACGACTTCCTTAAGCATGCCCGTTTGGTTTTTCGCACCCCACATCAAACCCTGTCCTTGAATCCGGGCACAAATCCCCCAGGAACACCTCAGCACCATTCGGGAAGATATCTTTGACTTCTAATTTGCACCGAGAAGAATAAAAATCAAAAAAGTCCCCAAAACTTCCCTAAAAGTTGCTAGGAATCCATATCCTTCAGTCCATTTTCCTGCCTTATCTGGAGGGATCTTTTTTTTTTTTTTCCCATTTTGTTGTCCACTTAGTTTCGTTCGTTTCTCACTGATACTACATCATATATCGTCTAGCAAAGTTGGAAGGAAAATTATTTGGGTTGGCGGTGGCAGTGACGGATCGTCGAGTGGAATGAATATCCAGCAGAATTTGCAGAGGAGGCTACTGATGGCAGGGACAGCGTGACGTTTTGGGACTTGCCTTAATTATCTCCATGATTCTTTGATGAGTTGGTTCTAATTTGACATAATGTTTCCTTTTAATTTATTTTTTGATAAAAATTGTAGAATCATTTTTGATTGTACTAATGTAATTTCTGTTTGACAGATAAAACTAAATTTCTAAAGAAGTAATAGGAAAATAAATGTTTTTGTGAACTTTATATATTTGAAATGTTTTTTTTTCTAATGGAGCTGGCAAACACTTAGACAGTTGTCTTGGATACCTTTGTGGCATTCTCATTATTTTAAAACCTTAAATTAAACAATACCCGAACCTAAAAACATACTCGCTACATCATTTTACCCACACACACATTAACCATTATGAATTCCGCAATAACCCATACTACATTTTAATCCTACAAGTTCGCATGCCTTCAGAGACTTATATAATTGGAAAAGGAAACACACTCACATGAAATAATTCACAAACAAATTCATAATTTTAAATAAAAACTAAGGTTAATTTATTATTATTTACAAATTTAAGTTTGAAATAAATCTTGCAATTAACATTATCTAAGTAAAAGTGCAATTCGGATAATGCATTAATAAAAATATAACTTATACATGTTGCCGCAACTACAAATTAATATTTAATAATAAAATTATATGATGATACACCTTAGAGTTCATAACTTAAGTTCTAAAGAAGTAATAGGAAAATAGATGTTTTTGTGACATTTACATATTTCAAATATTTGTTTTACTAATGAAGCTGGCAAACACTTAGACAGTTGTCTTGGAAACTTTAAGGCAAGCGCTGCACAGATGTTACTCATTTAGCACCCAGGAGGTGCGTCGAAGATATCTTGAATGATAAGCTAAACGGACGCGTTAGAACAATAAAACAACCCACACAACGTTCGTGACTCTCGAAACCTGTGGACTCGGCCATAAGGCCCCTCTCCGTTATATGGAACATTAATTGTTATTGGTTCCCTCGGGCTTATTTCAACGGCATTACTTTTACAAGTGAGATTCCAAACCACTACAATAACCTTTAAAATTTAACCGTCGGGATCCGACCCCATCAACGATCCTTAGTCGGGACAGAGAGATAGTCAGTCGGCTATCAGACCCCTCTATTACGTTATATAATGCTTTAATTGCTTATTGACTTCCTCCTAATTACTTACTTCAGCAAAAGGAAGAAATATTTTTACATGCTGATCTTTATGTACCACCATCCAACAAGTAAAACCCCTTTTAAATTTCTACAATGTAAACTCTCAATAAACCAGTCTTCCCACATACTTATTTAGTTTCCATCATCTCCTTAATCCATATCAAAAGTAAAGTCAAAACACCATCTTATTTGACGACTTTCTTAAGCATACCCATTTTTGCCTTTTCGCGCCCTTTGCCTCGAACCCGGGCCCAAAATCCCCCCGGAATTCTACATCACCATTCGGGAAGATATCTTTGGCTTCTAATCTCCACGGAGAAGAACAAAAATCAAAGGCGAAAAAGTCCCCAAAACTTCCCTAAAAGTTGCAAGGAGTCAATATTCTTCAGCCCTTTTTTTTTCCCTTCTGCCTTTCTGGGAAGGATTTTTTTCTTTCTTTTTGTTGCCTACTAGTTTGGTTCGTGTCTCACTATTACTACATAAGATATCGTCTGGCAAAGTTGCCGTTGCCATTCGGCGTCAGTGTAATGGTATGGATCCTTGCGAGTCGTTTGCAGTGCGGGTTATCGTTGTTGGGCGATGATTCGGGGGCCAGGTCGCTAATGGAAGAATAAATTCGCGATACACGCGGCACGTGTATCGCGAATTTTGAGCGGCAGGAAGTTTGTTCGCTTCATTAGAAGAGCCGCAGCGTGTATTAAGTGAGGAAGATTATTTGGGGTGGCGGTGGCAGTGATGAATCGTCGAGTGGAATGAATATCCAGCAGAATTTGCAGGGGATGTTGCTGACGGGAGAGCGAGCGGGACGTTTTTGGGACCTGCCTTAATTATCTCATTGATTTTTGGATGACTTGGTTCTAATTTGACATAATGTCCACTTTTCATTTATTTTTCGTTGAAAATTGTAGAATTTTTTTGGCTAATGTCATTTCTGTTTGAATAATAAAACTAAAATTCTAAAGTAGTAAAAGGAGAATAACTGAAATGTTTAAAAAATGTTTTTGTGAAGTTTATTTATTTTAAATATTTTTTTCTCTAATGAGCTGGCAAACACTTAGACAGTTGTCTTTGATGCCTTAAGGCAAGCGCTGCACAGACGTTACTCACTTAGCACTACACAGGAGGTGCGTGTAGCTTGAAGATAAGCTAAGTACGCGTAGTAACACTACCCCTTCAACGCTCTACGATTCTGTTAGACCGGAACCTACGGTTTAAAGTAGATTCTGAACCACTAAAAACATCCATGGCACAGATTGGACTCGATCTCAAAACCTGGGGACTTAGTACTAATAATTCAGCCCTCAGTTCCCGTCATTACACAATTACTTATCCATTCATTACTTATTACTCCTAATTACTTATTTCAACAAAACGAAGAATTATTTTTACCTTCTGATCGTTATGTACCATCATCCCTAAAAGTAAAACCCCAGTTTTAAATTTTATAACGTAAACTCGCAGCAAACCAATCCTTTCTCGTATTTATTTGGTATCCATCATTTCTCTTAATCCATACCAAAAGCTAAAGTGAAGACACCATATTATTTGACGACTTCCTTAAGCATGGCCAGTTGCTTTTCTCACCCTTTCCTCGAATCCGGGCATAAAACTCCCCGGAATTCCCTCAGCGCCATTCGGGAAGATATCTTCTGCTTCTAATCTTCTTCGAGAAGAACAAAAATCAAAGGGAAAAAAAGTCTCCAAAACTTCCTATAAGTAGCAAGGAATCAATATTCTTCAGCTATTTAGTTGTCAAAAACGGCCTGATGGTTGATAGACCGACGAAGTGTGGGTGGTTTTCAGAGGAGATAACTATCAAGCTGGTAAGGGTCTGCATTAGCTATAGGTACTGGGATGATGTGTGGAGAAAAGAAAAGAACAGGCATATTTATTTGAAAGTCTTCCAAGAATAATTCTTAGGTCCGATAACACTTCGGAGTGCTAACCAACATCATAAAACTGTCAACAGCTCATTCAGAGACCAAGTCAGACAATAGCAGATTATTATAAATATGATTTAAAAATTATGATTTTCTATCTGTCATTGCACTATCTTCTTCATTGACGCAGCAGTCCCATGGTGGGCCAAAGCCATCTGCCTACTTAGTAGTAGATGATTTCTTTTTTACTAGGTAAGGTTGTCAGCCCCTACAACTATATTAGATAGTGCCTACTATTTAAAGTGTATTCTGAACAATTACAAACATCCATGTCACTGTCGGGACACGAACCCAAAACTTCTGACACTAAACGCCAGAGTGCTAACCGCTCGGCCATCAGGTCCCGCCTTGACGCTATATATTACAATAATTCCTTCCTAATTACTTATTTCTACAAAATATTTTTACATGCTGATCATTATGGGCCATCATCAACAAGTAAAACCCTATTATAAAATTCTATAACGTAAATTTGCAGTAAACCAATCTTTTCTCATACTTATTTAGTTTGCATCATCTCCCTTAATCCCTACCAGAAAGGAAAGTCAGAACACCATCTTATTTGACGACTCCCTTAAACATACCCAGTTTGCCTTTCGCCCCCTTTCCTCGAATCAGGGCGAAAATCCCTCAAGAATTCCTCAGCCCCATTCGGGACGATTTCTTCGGCTTCTAATCAGCACCGAAAAGAAAAAAAAAAATCAAAGGCAAAAAAAAATCCCCAAACTTACCTAAAAGTTGCAAGGAATCACTATTCTTCAGCTCTTTTTTCCCTTCTGCCTTATCTGGAGGGATTTTTTTATTTCTTTCTGTTGCCCACTAGTTTCGTCCGTGTCCCTCTGATACTACACCAGATATCGTCTGGCGAAGTTGCCGTTGCCATTCCGCGTTAGTGTAATGGTATGGATCCTTGCGAGTCGTTTGCAGTACGGGTTATCGTTCTGAGCGATGATTTGGGGCCGGGCCGGTAATGGAAGGGCCGCGTGTGTCGAGAATTTTGTGCGACATGGGAGTTTGTTCGCTTAATTAGAAGAGCCACCGCGCTGTATTAAGTGAGGAAGATTATTTCGGTTGGCGGTGGCAGTGATGAATCGTTGAGTGGAATGAATATCCAGCAGAATTGGGCAGGATGCTGCTAATGGTAGAGCGTGCGGGACTTGCCTTAATTATCTCCATCATTTTTTATGAGTTGGTTCTCATTTGACATAATGTTCCTTTTTCGTTTATTTTTTTGAAAATTATAGAATCCGTTTTCACTATACTGATGTAATTTCTATTTGACAGATAAATTTAAAGTTCTAAGTAGTAATAGGAAAATAGATGTTTTTGTGAATTTTATATATTTGAAATATATTTTTTTTTTTCTAATGCAGTTGGCAAACACCTAGTCTTTGAGGCCTTAAGGCAAGCGCTTCACAGACGTTACTCACTTAGCACTACTCAGGAGGTGCGTGCAGCTTGAAGATAAGCTACGGACGCTAAGTAACACTACCCCTGTAAAGCTCTACGATAATGTTAGACCGATACGTACGGTTTAAATGGATTCCGAACCACTACAAACACCCATGGAACCGTCGGGACTCAATCCCGAAATCTTTTGACCGAGCGCCAGTCACTCGGCCATCAGGCTCCACCATTATATGATAAAATGCATTAATTACTTATTGGTTCCTTTTCTAATTACTTATTTCTACAAAAGGAAGAAATATTTTACATGCTGATCTTTATGTACCATCATCCACAAAAGTAAAAACACTTCTTCAATTTCTACAATGTAAACTCGCACTAAGTCAATCTTTTCTCCGACTTGTTTAGTTTTCATCATCTCCCTTAATCCACACCAAAAGGAAAGTCAAAACACCATCTTATTTGACGACTTCCTCAAACATGCCCAGTTGCTTGTCGCACCCTTTCCTAGAATCGGACCCAAATCCCCCAGGAAATTCCCAGCACCATTATGGAAGATATCTTTCCGTTTAATCTGCACTGAGAAGAATAAAAATCAAAGGAAAAAAAAAAAGTCCCCAAAATTTCCCTAAAAGTTGCAGGGAATCAGTATTCTGCAGCCCTTTTTTTGCCCTTGCCTTATCTGGAGGGATTTTTCTTTTTCTTGTCCACTAGTTTTGTTCATGTCTCACTGATACTACATCAGATATCGTCTGGCGAAATTGCCGATGCCATTCCGCGTTAGTGTAATAGTATAGATCCTTTGTGAGTCGTTTGCAGTGCGGGGGTTATCGTTGCGATGATTGGGCGCATGTGTCGAGAATTTTGAGCGTCGGGGAGTTTGTTCGCTTAACTAGAAAGAACCATCGCTGTGTTAAGTGAGGAAATATTATTTGGGGTGATGAATTGTCGAGTGGAATAAATATCCAGCAGAATTTGCAGGGGATGTTCCTGATGGTAGAGTGAGCGTGACGTTTTGGGCTTGCTTTAATTATCTCCATGATTTTTTGATGTCTCGGTTCTAATTTTACATAATGTTCCCTTTTTCATTTATTTTTAGTTTAAAATTATAGAATCTTTTTTTTTTTGACGATAGTAATGTAATTTCTGTTTGACAGATAAAACTAAAATTCTAAAATAGCAATAGGAAAATAGATTTTTTTGAACTTTATATATTTGAAATAATTTTTTTAATGCAGCTGGAAAACACTTAGACATTTTGATGGCTTAAGGCAATCGCTGCACAGACGTTACTTACTTAGCACTACCCAGGGTAGTGTGTATATCTTGAATATAAGCTACGGCCGATGAGTTACACTACCCCTGAAACGCTCTACGAGCCTGAGTGGATAAGATCCTGTTAGACTATGTTTAGATCTACGAGGGCCTATAACAGATCTACTACGATCATGTTAGACCGGTTTAAAGTGTATTCCAAACCACTATTACTAACAACCATGGCATTGCTGGCGCTCGAACCTGAAACCTGTAGACAGAGCGTTAATCACTCCACTATCATGCCCCGCTATTACGTTATATAATACGTTAATTACTTATTGATTCCCTCCTAAATACTTATTTCAGCAAAGGGAAAATTTATTTTTACATGCTGATCAAAAGTTATATACCATCACTCGTAATGTAAACTCGCAAAAAACTCAATCTTTTCACATACTTATTTAGTTAAGTCAAAACACCATCTTATTTGATGACATCCTTAAGCATGCTCAGTTGTCTTTCGCAGCCTACATCAACCCTTTCCTCGAATCCGGGCCCAAATTCCCCGGAATTCTACAGCACCATTCGATATGATATCTTTTGGCTTCTGATCTGCACTGAAAAGAACAAAAAGCAAAAAGCAAAAAAATCCACAAAAACTTCACTTAAAAGCTGCGAGGAATTAATATTCTTCAGCCCTTTTTTTTCGCTTCTGCCTTATCCGGCGGGATTTTTTCTTTCTTCTGTTCTGTAGCCCACTAGTTTCGTTCGTGTCTCAATGATACTACACCAGATATCGTCTGGCGAAGTTGCCGTTGCCATTCCGCGTTAGTGTAATGGTATTGATCCTTGCGAGTCGTTTGCAGTGCGGGTTATCGTTCCTGGATGGGGCCCGGCCGGTAATGGAGATGCCGCGTGCGTCGAGAATTTTGAACGACAGGGGAGTTTGTTCGCTTAATTAGAAGAGCCACCGCGTGTATTAAGTGAGGAAGATTATTTGGGGTGGCGGTGGAGTGATGAATTGTCGAGTGGAATGAACATCCAGCAGAATGTGCAGGACATGTTGCTGATGGGAGAGCGAGCGGTGACGTTTTGGGACATACCTTAATTATCTCCATGATTTTTGGATGAGTTGGTTCTAATTTCACATAATGTTCCCTTTCTCTTAATTTTTTTAATTACAGAATCTTTTTTGATTAAAGTAATGTAATTTCTGTTTGATTGATAAAACTAAAGTTCTAATGTAGTAATAGGAATATAGATGTTTTTGTGACCTTTATATATTTGAAATATTTTAATGCAGCTGGCAAGCACTTAGACAGTTTTCTTTGATGCCTTAAGGCCTTTACTCACTTAGCACTACCCATGAGGTGCGGGACGTCGAAGATAAGTTACGAATGCTAAATAACACTACCCCCCAACACTCTACGATCATGTTAGAACCAGGGCATACGATTTAAATGGATTCCGAACCACTACAAACACCCGTGGCACCGTCGTGACTCAATCCCGAAACCTGTGGACCAAGGACTAGCCACTCGGCCATAAGGCCTCTACTACGTTATATGGAACATTAATTGCTTATTGGTTCCCTCCTAATTGCTTATTTCAACAAAGGAAGCATTACTTTTACATGGTGATCGTTATGTGCCATCATCCAAAAAAGTAAAACCACCTTTTAAACTTATGTAAACTCGCAGCAAACCAATCCTTTCTCATACTTATTTACTTTTCATCATGTTCCTTAATCCCTACCAAAAAGGAAAGTCGACACCATATTATTTGACGACTCCCTTAAGCATGCCCAGTTGCTTGTCGTGCCCTTTCCTCGAATCCGGGCCAGGAATTCTACAACACCGTTATGGAAGATATCTTTTTGGATTCTAATTTGCAGTGAGAAGAACAGAAATCAAAGCCAAAAAAAGTTCCACCCAAACTTCCCTAAAAGTTGCAAGGAATAAATATTCTTCAGCCCTTTTTTCCCTTCTGCCTTTATCTCTAGGGATTTTTTTTTTTTCTCTTTGTAGCCCACTAGTTTGGTTCGTGTCTCGCTGATACTACAGCAGATATTGTCTGGCGAAGTTGCCGTTGCCATTCATCGTTAGTGTAATAGTATAGATCTTTGCGAGTCGTTTGCAGTGCGGTTATCGTTCCTTGGGCGATGATTCGGGGGCCGGGCCGGTAACGAAAGGACCGCGTGTGTTGAGAATTTTGAGCGATATGGAAGTTTGTTCGCTTAATTAGAAGAGTCGCCGCTTGTATTAAGTGAGGAAGATTATTTCTGTTGGCGGTGGCAGTGATGAATCTCTGAGTGGAATGAATATCCAGCAGAATTTGCAGGACGGGATGCTCCTAATGGTAGAGCGAGCGGGACGTTTTGGGACTTGCCTTAATTATCTCCATGATTTTTTTTATGAGTTGGTCCTCATTTGACATAATGTTCCTTTTTCGTTTATTTTTTGTTGAAAATTATAGAATCAGTTTTCACTATACTAACGTAATTTCTATTTGACAGATAAATTTAAAGTTCTAAAGTAGTAATAGGAAAATAGATGTTTTTGTGAATTTTATATATTTGAAATTTTTTTTTTTTTTTCTAATGCAGTTGGCAAACACCTAGTCTTTGAGGCCTTAAGGCAAGCGCTTCACAGACGTTACTCACTTAGCACTACTGCCAGGAGGTGCGTGTAGCTTGAAAATAAGCTACGGACGCGAAGTAACACTACTCCTGCAAAGCTCTACGATAATGTTAGACCGACACCTACGGTTTAAAGTGGATTCCCACCACTACAAACATACATGGCACCGCCGGGTCTCAATCCCGAAATCTTTTGACCGAGCGCTAGTCACTCGGCCATCAGGCTCCGCCATTATATGATAAAATGCATTAATTACTTATTGATTCTTTTCTAATTACTTATTTCAACAAAAGGAAGAAATATTTTTACATGCTGATCTTTATGTACCATCATCCAAAAAAGTAAAAACACTTCTTCAACTTCTACAATGAAAACTCGCACTAAGCCAATCTTTTCTCCGACTTATTTAGTTTTTCATCATCTCCCTTAATCACACGAAAAGGAAAGTCGAAACACCATCTTATTTGACGGCTTCCTCAAACATGCCAGTTGCTTTCTGCACGCTTTCCTCGAATCTGGACCCAAATCCCCAGGAATTCCCCAGCACCATTCGGGAAGATATCTTCTCGGTTAATCTGCACTAAGAAGAATAAAAATCAAAGGAAAAAAAAAAAGTTAAAAAAAAAAAAAACTTCTAAAAAACTTCCTAAAAGTTGCAGGGAATCAGTATTCTTCAGCTCTTTTTCCCTTCTGCCTTATCTGGAGGGGTTTTCTTTCTTTTTGTTGACCCATTAGTTTCGTTCGTGTCTCGCTGATACTACATCAGTATCGTCTGGCGAAGTTGCCGTTGCCATTCCGCGTTAGTGTAATGGTATGGATTCTTGCGAGTCTTTTGCAGTGCGGGTTATCGTTGCTGGTGATGATTCGGGGGCCCGCATGTGTCGTCGAGAATTTTGAGCGACATGGAAGTTTGTTCGCCTAATTAGAAGAGTCGCCGCGTGTATTAAGTGAGGAAGATAATTTTGGGTTGACGGTGGCAGTGATGAATCGTCAAGTGGAATGAACATCCAGCAGAATTTGCGAGGGATGTTCCTGATGGGAAAGCGAGCGTGACGGGCGTTTTTGGGACTTGCCTTAATTATCTCCATAATTTTTTGATTGAGTTGATCCTAATTTGACATAATTTTCATTTTCATTTATTTTTTGTTGAAAATTATAGAATCTTTTTGACTATACTAATGTAATTTCTATTTGACAGATTAAACTAAATTTCTGAAGAAGTAAAATTGAAAGTAGATGTTTTTGTGAACAGTATATATATATAAAGCTAATGATATATATAACTATAAGTAAAAATAATTTTTCCTTTCAGTTCAAATAAGTAATTAAGAATGAATTAATGAGTAATTAATGTATTATTTAACGTAATGATGGGGCCTGATGGCCAGTGACTGGCGATTGGTGTCGTTTCAGGTTCGAATCGGTGTTGCCTTGGATGTTTGTAGTGCTTTGTTTGTTGGAATACCCCTTTAAACAGTAGGGACCATTTTAATATGACCGTAGAGCGTTGGGTTGACTATCCGAACCCGTAAAAGAAATAAGTTCTGTCTGGAAATCTGCCAATAGGGGGCTTGGCCCACTAAGGAGCTGTTGTTCCGATGAAGAAGAAGATTATTATAAATGTGTTTTTAAAAATATGATAATCTGCTATCACAGATTAATTCCTTATTAATTCTATTCTAATTACTTATTTCAACAAAAGAAAGAATTTTTTTACATGCTGATCGTTATGTACCATCATCCAACAAGTAAAATGTCAATTTAGACTTCTATAATGAAACTCGCAGTAAGTCAATCCTTTCTCATACTTATTTAGTTTTCATCATCTCCCTTTAATCCATACCAGAAAGTAAAGTAAAAACACCATCTTATTTGACGACTTCCTTAAGCATGCCCAGTTGCCTTTCGCATCCCTATCAAATCTTGTCCTCGAATCTGGGCCCAAACTCCCCTGGAATTCCCCAGCACTGTTCGGGAAGATATCTTCGGCTTTAATCTGCCCTGAGAAGAATAAAAATCAAAGGCAAAAAAATCCCTAAACTTCCTAAAAGTTGCAAGGGAATCAGTATTCTGCAGCCCTTTTTTCCCTTCTGCCTTATCTGGAGGGATTTTTTTTTCTTGTTGCCCACTAGTTTCGTTCGTGTCTCACTGTTACTACATCAGATATCGTCTGGCAAAGTTGCCGTTGCCATTCGGCATTAGTGTAATTGTATAGATCCTTTCGAGTCGTTTGCAGTGCGGGTTATCGATTCGGGGGCTGGTCGCATGTGTCGCGAATTTTGAGCGGCAGGGGAGTTTGTTCGCTTAATTAGAAAGAGTCACCGCGTGTGTTAAGTGAGGAAGATTATTTGGGGTGGCGGTGGCGGTGGGTGATGAATGTCGAGTGGAATAAATTTCCAGCAGAATTTGCGAGGGGGATGTTCCTGATGGGAGAACGAGCGTGACGTTTTGGGACTTGCTTTAATTATCTCCATGATTTTTTTGATGACTTGTTTCAAATTTGACATAATGTTCCTCTTTTCATTTATTTTTGTTTAAAATTATAGAATCTTTTTTTGACGATAGTAATGTAATTTCTGTTTGACAGATAAAACTAAAATTCTAAAATAGCAAAATGAAAATAGAACTTTTTTGAACTTTTATATATTTGAAATAATATTTTTTAATGCAGTCTGAAAACAGTTATACATCCACTTTGATGGTTTCTTTGAAAATAATTTAACTCTTCTAAATACTTTTCCTGTTAAAGGTTCTCAAATAAATAGAAGATCTTTATTTTATGTGAGTGTGAAGAAAGAAAAAGAAATTTTTTTAAAATCTTCAATAAAGATATACAAGCTATCATTTTAGTCCGATGGCACAGAGTACATCCAACGTCATAAAACTCTCTACGCAGCCTATTTGGATAAGATCAGAAGAAACTATTTTTAAATCTACGAAAACTATAAACATGTCTAAAAAATATGATTTTTTCCAGGTTTACAAAGTGTAGCCAAACCACTACTAGCCTTCGGTACCACAGGCTTGCCGGGTTCGAATACTGAAATGTTTATATCTGGTTTGAATCCATTTTTTACTAGAGTACCGGTCTAATCTTAAAAGTGTGCCTAAAATAACCAGAGCCAAATCAAATCTGCCATTATGTTATATAATACGTTAATTACTTACTGATTTTCTAAATACTTATTTCAGCAAAGGAAAATTTATTTTTACATGCTGATCGTTATATACCATCACTAAGTAAAAATTTAAACTAAGCAAAAAAGCAGTCAATCTTTTCTCATACTTATTTAGTTCTCAAAACACCATCTTATTTGATGACATCCTTAAAGGCATGCACCATCTGTATTTCGCTTAAGCCTACACTTTTTCAACCCTTTCCTCGAATCCGGGCCCAAATTCCCCAGAATTCTACAGCACCATTCTGGAAGATATTTTGGCTTCTGATCTGCACTGAAAAGAACAAAAATCAAAAAAAAAAAGTGCCCAAACTTCCCTAAAAGTTGCGAGGAATAAATATTCTTCACCCCTTTTTTCCCTTCTGCCTTGTCTAGAGGGATTTTTTTTTCTTTCTTCTTTTGTAGCCCACTAGTTTCGTTCGTGTCTCAATGATACTACATCAGATATCGTCTGGCGAAGTTGCCATTGCCATTCCGCGTTAGTGTAATAGTATAGATCTTTGCGAGTCGTTTGCAGTGCGGGTTATCGTCCCCGGGCGACGATTCGGGGCCGGCCGGTAGTGGAAGTGCCGCGTGTGTCGAGCATTTTGAGCGACAGGGGAGTTTGCTCGATTAATTAGAAGAGCCACCGCGTGTATGAAGTGAGGAAGGTTATTTGGGTTGGGAGGTGGCAGTGATGAATAGTCGAGTGGAATGAATATTCTGCAGAATTTGCAGGGGATGTTGCTGATGGCAGGGCAGAGCGTGACGTTTTGGGATTTGCCTTAATTATCTCCAGGATTTTTGATGAGTGGGTTCTCTTTTGACAAAATGTTCCTTTTTCATTTTATTTTTGTTGAATATTATAGAATCTTTCTTGAGAATAGTAATGTAATTTCTGTTTGAACTATAAAAAAGTTCTACAATAGTAAAATTGAGAATAGATGTTTTTGTAAACATTATATGCATATATTTAAAAAGTTCATGATGATGGTAAGTAACTATCAGCAAGTAAAAATAATTCTTCGTTTCGTTAAAAATAAGTAATTAGTGGGAATTAATAAATAATTAATGCATTTTGTAACGTAATAACGGGGTCTGATAGCCGAGTAACTAGCTCTTGATGTCATAGATGTCGGGTTTGAGTCCCGGTGATGCCATGGATGTTTGTAGTGTTTGTTTGTCGGAATCCACTTCAAATCGTAGGTCCCAGTCTAATATGACTGTAGAGAGTTGGGCTGACAATCCTACCCCGTTAAAAGAAATCATCTCATGTTTCGAAATGTACCAGTAGGCAGGCGGGCCTTAGCCCACCATGAGGTTGTTGCGCCAATGAAGAACAAGAATACAATAAATGCATTTTAAAAACATGATTTCCTATCTGCCATTACAGATTAACTATTTATTAACACCCCTAACTACTTATTTCAACAAAAAAGGCAGAAACATTTTTACATGCTGATAGATCTTTATGTACCATCATGCAACAAATAAAACACCATTTTAAACTTCTATCATGTAAACTCGCAGAAAAGCAATCTTTTCTCATACTTATTTGTTTTCATCATCTCCCTTAATCCCTACTAAAAGGAAAGTCAAACCACCATCCTATTTGACGACTTCCTTAAGCATTCCCAGTTGCTTTTCGCACCCTTTCCTCCAATCCGGGCCCAAATATCACCCGGAATTCCTCAGCACCATTCGGAAGATATCTTTGGCTAGAATAAAAAATCAAAGACAAGAATAAAAAATCAAAGGCAAAAAAAAAGTCCCCAAACTACCCTAAAACTTGCAAGGAATCACTATTCTTCAGCCCGTTTTTCCCTTCTGCCTTATCTGGAGGGATATTTTTCTTTCTTCTTTCTGTTGCTCACTAGTTTGGTTCGTGTCTCCCTGATACTACATCAGATATCGTCTGGCGAAATTGACGTTGCCATTCCACGTTAGTGTAATAGTATAGATCTTGCGAGTCGTTTGCAGTGCGGGTTATCGTTGCTGAGCGATGATTTTGGGCAAGGCCGGTAATGGAAGTGCCGCGTGTGTCGAGAATTTTGAGCGGCAGGGGAGTTTGTTCTCTTAATTAGTAGAGTCACCGCTTGTATTAAGTGAGGAAGATTATTTGGGGTGGCGGTGGCAGTGATGGATCGTCGAGTGGAATGAATATCCAGCCGAATTTGAGGATGCTACTGATGGCAGAGCGAGCTTGACGTTTTGAGACTTGCCTTAATTATCTCCATGATTTTTTTGATGAGTTGGATCAAATTTGACATAATGTTCTTTTTTTCATTTTATTTTTTGTTGAAAATTATAGAATTTTTTTTTTTTTTTCACTGCAGTAATGTAATTTCTGTTTGAACGACAAAACTAAAGTTCTAAAGTATTTAGAACTTTAGTTTAGTAGATTTTTGTAGTTTTTGTGGGGTTTTTTTTTTTGTGTTTTAGTAGGTTTTTTGTGAACATTATATATTTTTGAAATATTTTTTTCTAATGCAGCTGCAAACACTTAGATAGTTGTCTTGGATGCTTTAAGGTAAGCGCTGCACCGACGTTACTCACATAGCACTAACCAGGAGGTGCGTGTTGCAGGAAGATAAGCTACGGACGCCGAGTAACACTACCCCCGCAACGCTCTATGATCCTGTTAGACCGGGACCTACGATTTAAAGTGAATTCCGAATCACTACAAACGTACATGGCACCGCCGGGTCTTTTAATCCCGAAATCTATGGTGAGAGCGCTAGTCACTCGGCCATCAGTCACCCCACCATTACACTATATAATACAATAATTACTTATTAATTCCCTCCCAATTACTTATTTCAATAAAAGGAAGAATTATTTTTACATGCAGATCGTTATGTATCATCATCCAACAAGTAAAACTCCATTTTAAAATTCTTTAACGTAAATTCGCAGTCAACCAATCTTTTCTCATACTTATTTGGTTTTCATTATCTCCCTTAAACCCTACCAAAAAGAAAGTCGAAACACCATCTTACTTGACGACTTCCTTAAGCATGTCCAGCTGCTTTTCGCACCCTTTCCTGGAATCCGGGCTCAAATGCCTCCTGAATTCCCCAGCACAGTTCTGGAAGATATCTTTGGCTTCTAATCTGCACCGACAAGAATAAAAATCAGAGAAAAAATCCCCCAAACTTCCCTAAAAGTTGCAAGGAATAAATATTCTGCAGCCCTTTTTCCCCTTCTGCCTTATCTGGAGGGATTTTTTTTTTCCTTTCTCTTTGTAGCCCACTAGTTTGGTTCGTGTCTCGCTGATACTACATCAGATATTGTCTAGCGAAGTTGCCATTGCCATTCCGCGTTAGTGTAATAGTATAGATCTTTGCGAGTCGTTTGCAGTGCGGTTAATCGTTCCTGGGCGATGATTCGGGGGCCGGGCCGGTAATGGAAGGGACGCGTGTGTCGAGAATTTTGAGCGACATGGGAGTTTGTTCGCTTAATTAGAAGAGCCGCCGCCTGTGCTAAGTGAGGAAGATTATTTGGGGTGGCTGTGGTAGTGATGAATCGTCGAGAGGAATAAATATCCAGCAGAATTTGCCGGGGTTGCTGCTAATGGGAGAGCGAGCGGGACGGTTTGGGACTTGCCTTAATTATATCCGTGATTTTTTGATGAGTTGGTTCTCATTTGACATAATGTTCCATTTTCATTTATTTTTTTTGAAAGTTATAGAATTTTTTTTTTACTATACTAATGTAGTTTGAAAGATAAAAAAGAACCTTTTAAAAATGAAAAACATGCATTGGTGAATATGCTAATGTCATAATATTTTAGTTTTCATTTTAAAATAAGATTTCTTTGAATAGTTTGAACAGATCAATATAGAAGTTTATTATATGTGATTTTGATTTTTTACTTAATAACTTTTGTCACGAAACAATACAAAAATGTTAATTTGCACGGAAAAAACACCTACGTAATGTTTCGTAGAAAATTAATTAGTGATACAGTTTTATAATAAGGTTCGTCGCTCATATCAAACAACCAAGAATAGATAGTACTTTATATCCAAAGCCTGTTTTAGCTTATATTTTTTCTTTGTACTCAGTTGTTATCAAAGTTTATGTCATATTGCATTTGTGTATATCGGGTAACGTGAACGGTGAATGAGGTTACTGTTAAATGAACCCGATACAAAATATCTATTCTTCAAAAGAAAGGACAATCTTTACTATCACGGTTTATTGAAACAAAATCTTATCAGCAGACTCAGCGAAATTTCAGAACTACGAACGTGATCCACCATCACGTACAACAATTCATGCATGGCCCAACAAAGTTATGGACAAGAATTATTTTTTCCTTTTATACCTCGTGCACCTCTTTCAATGGGATTCTGTTAAAGATATGGTGTATCGAACAAATAACGCGACATTATTTATCTAAAGGAGATGGCATTGCCACCATTAATGAGTGTATGCGACAGCGAACATGGCAAAAACCGAGTACCATCTTGACGTGCAGCCATTGTACACATAGAGATGTATTAAATTAAATTAAATTTCAAATTAAATGGAGCAAAAAAATTTAAATATATATGACTCATTTTGTAATTATTTTCCCTTATTAGTTGTTTTAATTTGTCTTCGCAATGAATTTTTGAAATTGTATAGAGACTCTATTCAGTGAGTCTCTAAGTGTCTCTCCATATAGTGAGACTACGTCTCTATGTATAGAAACTATGTATTCTGACTTTGCGCTCTATATATTGAGACTATGTCTGAATTGAGACTCTATATCTCTCTGTGTATAGACTCCATGTATTGATAACCTATGTCTCTATATATTGATACTCTCTCTATGTATATAGACTTTATGCCTCTATTTATTGAGACTCGATGTCTATGCATTGAGACATGTCTCTATGTATTGAGACATGGCTCTGTATTGAGACATGGCTCTGTATTGAGACTATTTATCTGTATTACGATGATATGTCTCTATATTTAGACTCTATGTATTGATACTCTGTGTCTCTGTGTATAGGAACTCTTTGTCACTATGTATTGATATTTTATGTCTCATATATAAACTCTATGTATTGATACTCTATGTCACTATACATTGATACTCTATGTCCATGTACATAGACTTTTTGTTTCTATGTATAGACTATGTATTCAGACAATATTTGTCTATGCATTGAGAACAATTCATCAACTGGTGATAAATTGAGAGGATTACTTTACGGTAGGGTTTTAAAAAGTAACTACACTGCATTTGCGTGTCGTACAGGGAAAACATGAAAAACTTCCACTAGCAAACTATTGTTTAGTACGAGAGGCTTATAGACTAACAATCACCGCCAGTATTATATTTTTTAGAAATCAGTAATAGTCATGCAGTTTGCCACTAAGGTGTCGAAATGGGAGAAATAATTGTATGTAATCATAAAAAAAAATAAATAAAAGAATGTAACAGATTTTTTTTTATTAATTACCTCAGGAGTAATGACATAAAAAATTCCTTTTCTATTAGTTCGATTCAATGTAAGAAAATAATACTTTTAATTATTTCTTTAAAAACCAAAAAAACATTTTCTATTGGACTTTCATTTTTTTATTTACTTTTATTCACTTTGATACATCCTTTCAAATATAAGAAAGAAAGAAAATCTTTTATTTCATAAATGAATGTTTTTGTTTTTTTTTTTTCATTTACAAAAAAAATCGAAATACTTTTTTAAGAATTATTCACACATTCAAATGTTACTTCAATAAAAAATCAGTTAAAACTCAATAACTTACTATAAAAAGCTTTAAAAAAACAATGTGTGTACTTTTAAACTTTTATGAAAATAAATGGGATCAGTGCCAAAAATAGAAAAAAAGTAATCAGAAGGATTTGAATGGAAGTAAACAAGATGATCAGAAATAACGGAGGAGATTGCGAAAAGCCTTAAGGCATCCATCGTTAAGCTTGAACAAATAAATAAATTAGTTGGTACTGATGTTTTTTTTCAAAAATAGATAGATAAATAGTAGTATTGAAACTAAATTTTTTTAACTAATACGTCCCTGATTGCAGAATTTTTTCTTTTGATCACAACAGTAATTGTTTTTTTTATATCATTCCTAATTTGGAAAGAGAAAAAATATTAAAAAAAGCTAACTTTTACTATTATAATAGTTAAAGTTATCATATGGCTTTAAGACATTCTATTGCACTGTAAAGATAGATAAAAAGATAATGTATACAAAATAATACAAGTTAACTAGGAGATCAGAAAATTGCAAAAAAATTAATAAAATAACCTGGTTAACTTTTTTTTTTAAAGGAATAAGTAGCCTCCGGAAATCATAAGCTATATTATTTCTGCTAGTTTAATTATTGGATCCAAATAAAAAAAACATGTAACGATATATTATTCTTTTTCATTGGCGTTAGACCTGATGGATAATTGGCTAGTGCTCTGGCCTTTGGTACCACAGGCTTTAGGTTCGAATCCTGGCAGGGGCATGGATGATTGGTTAGGTTTGGTATCCTCGTTAAACTGTAGGTACCGGTCTAATTAGACTAGTGCAATTAGGGTCTAATTATATTAGTGTACAAAATGACCATGGAGCGACAAACCAATCTTCATTGGCGCAACAGCCCCACGGTGGACAAGGTCATCTGTCTACTGGCAGATTTCGAAACAGGAGGTAGGAGCAGGTTTCTATTTTTACGAGGTAGAATTGTCAGTCCTACGCCCAACGCTCTACAATCATATTAGATCGGGACCTACGTTTTGTTCAATTAAATTATTCTATAAATAACTAACAAACACCCCAATACTACAATCCATTCTGAACCGTGGCAGTCCGCCCACTGGCAGATTCCGAAACAGGAGATGTTCCCTTTTTATGGGTTAGGGTTGTCAACCCTACTCTCTACAGTTATATTATACCAGGACCTACGGTTTAAAATGGATTCTGACCCACTATAAGCATCCCTGGCACAGTCGGGATTCGAACCCGAAACCTGTGGCGCTGAACTTTATTTTTATTTTATTTGGTTTTCGCTCTACGGTCATTTTATGCACACTCTAGGCTAATTTGGCCAAGATTTACAGTTTAACGAGGATTTCCGAACCACTCACAAACATCCATGTCATCGTCAGGATTCGAACCTGAAGCGTGTGCTATCAAAGGCCAGAGCCTAACCACTTGACCATCAGGCCGCTGTGGGACCGAGCGCTAAAGCTCTAGTCAACACATATTCTACTAAAGTGAAATAAAACCCTGCTTAGAGTCAGAAAAGAACGGACCTAACAAATGACAAATTAACATTTTATAATAGAAAATTCTAGTCACGTGATCCAATCACGTGACAGCCGGAATTGATTTTGGCCAATAAGAGAAAAATAAAATAGATGGAATTTTCCCTTAATTTAAATTACTTGAATTTATTTTATTTATATTGGAAGACAGATTACGATTAGTAATTAGAATTAAAATTTATATACAAAATTAAGAAAAACATTGCAAAATAGCATTGGTTACAATTTGGAAATATTCAAGTTCTTTCAGTAAATGTATCTGATTTTCCTTTGAAATTTTTAATATTTTTAATCATTTTTTATGAACTATATCTTTGTACATATATTAATATGCTGCAACAATTTTTTTACAGAATTTCTCAAATCTGTACTTAAAAATAATGTGGCTTTTACTTCTACACTATTAAACAATGTATTTTTTTTTTTTTATAAAATTTGTTACAAAATTTATTTAAAATTCCTATATTATCAAATAAATGTGACTATTTTGAAAAATATTTTCATTATATTTATATTATAAAGAGAAATTAATAAATTATTTTAATTATAATTATAATTTTTCGCCATTTCAGAATGAATATGTGTAGTGTGCGGGTTGGCCAACCACATTGTAACTGGGTATGGTTGATTAAGATACTTGAGGCACTGGTTTGAGAACTCACAGCTTCATTGGCACATTCACAAACACCACACACATACAGTTAGAGACATGAACTATTTAATACATTTAAAGACATTTAATTATAGATTATTGGTAAGGACTGCTCTTCTAAGTCAAAAACTCGGATAGTGCAGGTGCACGAAATATACTTCCTTCCCTGGTGAGAGTCTGTAGGCCAACTAATGCGCAGGGTTGTGATAAACATATTTTCTCTCGCGGTGAGATACTGTAGACCAACTAAATGTTTCTCGGCTGGAGCGTATGTTGTGCTATCCCTTGGATGAGAGGCCTGAGGGATATTGAACTTGCCAGTTTGTAGAAGGAAGTACGGTTCAATATGAAAATGCAGGCCAGTACCCTTAAAACCCTTCCAAGAAAATGTCGTCCTCCCAACGTTATAAAGCAGGGTTTTTTTGTCCATCACTATATGCGTTTAACATTAAATTTAGACTTTCTTTCGTTAGTATTTCTATTTAAATATTCAGATCTTCAATGAAAAGAATAGAATTCTTAGAATTTTTGAAGCAAATATTAAACCTCTTACCATAAAATAAAAGAGAATGTTTATGAAATTTCTCTAATTGTTTTCGAATTTTCATTGAACAAATTACAAAAAAAAAAGCATCAAACACATTCCACTTTCCCTTTAATTTGTAAACTCTGAAATTGATGTAAAAAATTACTTTCATGGTTCATTTTTTAATGCAGTGATTAATACTTTCCATTATTGTCTTTATATGCATTTCAATAAATCATTTTTGCTTGTCCTCATTCAAATATATTTGCCATAAAAAATACTAAACTTTAACCTCGCAACGATCAATTTCCACAGTTTCTTTCATGTCATCCGTTCTAATGGATGAAAACAAACATAACTGTCTTTAGCATCTCTCCCTCAAGCCAAAAAACAATCTGCATTGCAAATTTTATAACTTCAAGCTTCCAGCATAATTATAATTCATAAAAACATCCCTCCGCGATCATTCCATCGGCTGTATCAAAGGAGAACTAATTTGCATTAAAAACCGATGAAAACCAGAAGAAATATGCGTGCGAGATCCTATCGATTCCCTTTATGTTTTGTATCGTAAAATAACGGCGAAAAAGATGTTCAAAATCATCCACTCCCCGATAATCTACTGTGTGACTTAATACCATCGGGTATAATGATGCCCTCAAAAGATTTCTTAATGAATTTCTGAAGAGACACATCTTTCATCTTCGCAAAGGGTGTTCGGATATGTTCCTTTTCTCAAACATGGACAGCAGATGGTTTAAATTTCTTGTCCCAGTCGATTAAAAATTAAAAACAACAAAAGTTGAAGAAGTGCTGAAGGCATGTGAATAAATGTTTATAGTTAAGGTTACTGTTATAGATACAAAATGTTTTTCAAATTATTTAGTTGAAGAAAATTGTCAAAGTTGTGTACTCCAGTGGACTATTAATTGCCACCTCCCTTTCTGGACATTCTTGACACTCCGGCGGCTATCGGATTGCTCTCATTTAAGAAGAAGCCACTTGTCCAGAGAAACCAGGGAGGAAGAGGACAGATCGTACTGAGTGTAAAAGTCGTGAATAACAGAGTTTTGGTCTGTATAATAAGCCATTTAACTGTAAATATGGAAGTACATTTAAAATTGTAAATATGGAAATCTGTAGCTACGTTTCCACCAATAAAACTAGCAAAAGTCATTGACAAAATAATGCTTCTGACTTTATTAGAAAATAGCTCAGAAGAAAAGATTTTCGATGGAATAATTGTAATAAGTTGCAACGAAAATAATGTCTTTTTTCTCCGATCGAAAAAAAAAATTAGCCAAAAATCTATTTACAGCGTCAATATGTGTTTATAGTCTATAAATCTCAGCCGAAAATCTATTTATTTAATAATCAACATAGCTCCCATTCTTCTTTCTAATGGCGTCTTCCCATAAGCATTTCAATGCCTTTACATACACACAAATTGTATATATATATATATATATATATATACATGAAGGACAGTGGAAAAATTTCCGGAATTTCGTATTAACTCTTTATTATCACAATATAATTTATTAATTTTTACAACCACCTATATATTTTACTATCAAAATTCATAACAGCAGTGTGACTTCAATCGTATATTTTGAAAAAGCATAGAGGACAATGTTTCTTGAGACTATCGTTACTGGCGACTAGACATGAGCTCTTAGACCCTGAGCCAAAGAGCCAATCAACACAATGGCACACAACATCCTCTCCTCCACCAAAGAAATCACAGCATGTCAAATCCAAAATAAAAGTGTTATTTATTGTGTTTTTTGACAACGAAGGGGAGGGCCCTTTGTACGTGCAAGTTTTGAAATGACTGAGGGAGGTTATCGGAAGAAAACGTCCAGCCAAATGGCAAGGGAGGATAGTCACTGTATCACTAAAATACACGCCCCCCCCCACACATATAGATTGTTGTGCAGACATGGCTAGTACAAAAAGAACATTACACTCCTCCACTAGCCTCCTTACTCTCACTGGATTTAGCCCCATCGGGATTTCTGTCTCTTCCCCAAGATCAATATAGGCCTCAAAGGTAACCGTTTTGATACCCTAGAAGACAAAACCAGCACGACGGCTAAACATCGGAAGATAAAACAACAGGACTTTATCGTTGTTTCCAGGAATGGCAAGAAGGATGGAGCAAGTGTGTATGTTCTGAAGTAGCTTATTTTGAAGGAGATATAGTAAATGTGTAGTTATATTGTGGTAATAAAGAGTTACAAAATAAATTTTTGACTGCCATCATATATATATATATGTATATGGTGATATGATCATATATATATATGTATAGGATGGCAGTCGAAAAGTTCCCGCAAATGCTAGATTCAGTGTATATATGTAAGAAAGATGTATACAATTTCCTAGCCAAATTCTTCTGTCCAGAATCTTTTACCAGAGTCTGGCCAGTTTTTGACATTCCTTAACAGAGGATCACTCCTTGTCAACTGAGGACGTTTTTACTAAAAAATGCTTTTAAGTTTCTCTGTTACTGATAATTCTGGCTTCAATGGTTATTGTTAGTCACTCATTAGTTCACAGGGAACAATTCCTTCTATATCACACCATATACTAATCAAAAGAATCTTCTTTGATGTAGACTTCCTACAAGTCTTCAATTGTTACTACGCCACCATCTTTTGCACTTGATATTCTTGTAGAGCATCCATTTTATCGTAGAAGATGAATAATGTCATATATTAAACTTACAAAAGCGAATAAAACTTTCATCTCAACCTCATCCGTTTTATTAAATGAGGCTGTTTAAAAACGGTGAAGTGATATTCACATTAGCATCCTGCTTTGAAATGAATGCCTCTGGGATTTAATTGGTTTTTTTTGATATTTAACATAATTTTTTTTTATTTACTTTCGCAAACATTTGGTTTCGACTTTATGCTGTTGACCAAAGAAATCCTCAATATCTCATAAAGCAACAGTCCGAACTGCATTGCAGTTATCTAAACGCTTGTGGTCATAAAATAACCAAAGTTATTAAATGCAAACAGATGAAACTCATCGTATCGATTTAATCTAACAGACCCTACCCCTGACGGTTGGCCACTTGCTGAAACTGTAGCAAATTTGCCATAATGATTGATGCAAATTTGCCATAATGATGAACGAAAGGATGGAAAATACAGAGTAATTATTAGTTGTGAAGTATTTTTCAGGAATTAGGAAACAATCGAAATTTATCTCTTTATGAAAACTGATCCTTCGTAATTTAACTAATTATTGTATTCTGTATAAAAAATATGTTTTGAGAATTTTTTTACGTTTGGAACTCATTACTAGTTTAATATTCTGCATCAGCCTACTATTTGTTTTTGTATGTCGAACGCTTTGACATGAAATCATTCTTCTTTAGAAATGCAAGTATGTAGCAGAATCAGCATTAGCCTGGACGTACCGCGGAGAGTCTGGATCCACATTTTATAACCAACATTTGTGACGAACATATCCCGATCTTTCTCAAGAAGGGGATATATACGAAACTGAAATAGAAATAGGAAAAAATAAATAAATTTTTAGCTTTTCTTTCCGAACTAACAGGATTTTTCCCATGCCTATTCCCATCAGAGAATTTTTATCATTATGGTTTGTCGAAATTTAACCCACCCCTGAGTTCAATATATCAATACAACTCCACCATCCGTCCTAGCCAATAATAAGTCGAAAAAACTTTAAAAGGTTTGTGTGTAAAATCTTCAATAAAAATATAAAAGCAATTTATTGTAGAAATAAACATTTACAAATTTTTATCCATAAATCACTTTATAATTATCATTAATTAATATAAAATATTTTGGTTTTAAAATACAGTGTTACGTTTCCCATTTTAAACATTAATTAAAGGTAGAAAAATATAATTTTCTTCAATGGTTTATTCAAAAAGTTTGCCAGTTTTATTAAATCAAATGTAAAAGCAACAATTCCGTTTAATGTCCTTATGTATGCTCTACTTATTATATTAATAGCAAAAATACACACACTAGCTTTTACACATTTTAAAGATTAAAATTGAATTTAAATGCTAATGTGTCTCGTAAAATGAGTAATTGCTTTTCCAGAACTTGACCACATTCTTCCAACTTGCTGAAAGCTTTAAAGTCTTCGAATTTATTCTTTATAACTTTGCACAAAATAGGAGAAACTGTTTTATTTTTTTTATCCAAATATTAAATTATAATTCCGCCTTTTATTGAAGTAAATAGTTTCTGAAGTAAAGTGCGTGAAAAGAAAATTATGTTCTACTAATTTAACATTTTTCTCAATAAATTTTCTTATTTTTCCTAAGTTATTCATTGATCACGCATCGTTATTTCAATTTTTAATAATTGAATTTAAATATTAATCTATATCTGTTTGAATTATTTATAAATTAAAATAAACGGCAGAAAAGGGTGTAATATTTAATTTTAAATTATTCGCTCTTACTCCAAAATGTCTTTTAAATAATTTCATTCAAAATACTACATACCTGATTAACATTATGAATTTAATATAAAAGAAACAAAATATAAAATGGTTTTTAAAATTTAAAATTTTTCAGAAATAGTAAATAAATATATTGAAAAATTTATGAAACATTTAATACAGTAAAAAGAGTATCAGTAATGAAAATAAATTGTATGAAGATATTTTATTCAATAAAACAATATTGTATAGATATATAATTCATTAAAATATAGATATTTTATCCATTAAATTAATAAATTGTATATTCAATAAAAATAATATATTGTATATATATATATATATATATAATTCATTAAAATATAGATATTTATAGATAGATAATATTTTATTAGATATTTATTCAGATATTTTATCCATTAAAATAATATATTGTATAAAGATATTTTATTCTATATAATTTTAATAAAATTTTAAAACAAGTTTTCAAGCGTTGTAAAAATATCACATTCAATTCCTTTAAACAACTTAATATTTTTCTGTATATTAAAGAAATATTTCTTCGACTTCCCTAAATGGGTAATGCAGAAATAGAAATCTATTTTCCGCATTTACGTTCTTTAAACGGCTTTTTCCGAATAAAATATGAAAAGAATTCGAAGTATTTTTTTTGAGGAAATAATCATTCCATCTTAGCGATCGTTTGCTAAATAAAATGGGGCATAAACTGTCTCAAAACGGATATTTTCTTTTTTTTTAAATGAAAGAGACTTTTCTTTCCTCTTATTCCTTTAAAATTTAATAAGATATAAATAACAAAACATAATTAAGCTGGAACCCCAAAAAAGCATTCAACGAACGAAACTATTTACCGTAAGAAGTTTTGTCGCGTGCTTTTTGGCAACGCTTATTAATAGAAAATTCATATTTCGCTTTCGTTTTTTTCTTTGAAAAAAATTCTTCTAGAGAGAGCTCTCGTTTTATTTTCTTTAAAAGAAAAAGGAATCAAAATATTTTTCCTCGGCTACAAAATTTTTAAATGTTTTTATTCTTTTTCTTTTTTTATTTTTTCCCCATTATGTTGCAATTTTATTTACTTAGCCTCTCTTTTTTTCACCAAAACAATCCCATTAAGAAAATCCGACAAGATGGGCGGGTCAGCTTCCCCTCACTTCTCATTGGAGTAAACATTTCTCAGCTCATGGTCTATCACCCATCACGAGGGAACTACTCATGGTGTCGTCCATTTCAATCTGTACTTGTTTCGACTTGTGAAGATCGCACAGACATTCACTAATTTCATGAGTCTCATTATACATGACACCGAATATCTGCTATCAGATTTGAGTGACAAGTTGTTGTCATTAGAAGAAAACACTAATTACATATAATATAACTAAAAAAAAAATTGTATAAAGATATCTTATTCAATAAAATAATGAATTGTATAAAAATTGAAATAATAAATGTATAAAGATATATTTTATCTAAAAAATTAAAAATTTTAAAGATATTTTATTCTATATAATTTTAAATTTTTAAGTTTTCACTGAATTTATATTATAAATTAATAATAAGTACATTTAAATATTAAAAAAAGTATAACATTCAAAATCTTTAAACAACCGAATATTTTTCTGTATATTAAAGAAATATTTCTTCGTCTTCATAAATGGGTAATACAGAAATAGAAATCTATTTTCCGCATTTTACGTTCTCTAAACGGCTTTTTCCGAATAAAATATGAAAAGAATTCGAAGTATTTTTTGAGGAAATAATCATTCCATCTTAGCGCTCGTTTGCTAAATAAAATGGCGCATAAACTTTCTCAAAACGGATATTTTTTTTTTTTTTTAAATGAAAGAGACTTTTCTTTCCTCTTATTCCTTTAAAATTAAATAAGATAAAAATAACAAAACATAATTAAGTTGGAGCCCCCAAAAACATTCGACGAACGGAACTATTTACCGTAAGAAGTTTGTCGCGTGCTTTTTGGCAACGCTTATTAATAGAAAATTCATATTTCGCTTTCGTTTTTTCTTTGAAAAAAGAGAGAGCTCGTTTTTTTCTTTAAAAGAAATAAGGAATCAAAATATTTTCCTTCGCTACAAAAATTCTAAAAGTTTTTTATTCTTTTATTTTTTTATTTTTTCCCCATTATGTTACAATTTTATTTACTTAACCTTTTTCTTTTCATTTTTTTTTTTTTTTTTTGAAAATTTCTCTTTCAAACTCGTTGCTTTTTAAAGGACTTTGAAAACGGAAAAAAAATAAAAAAAAAAAATAATAATAATAAATAGATCTTTGCAATGGCAAAGATGGATGAAATATATCTGGAGGAATTTCGTGACGTTGAATGAAGACTTGGGTTCCGTCTTCTTTTTTCTGTCGCGAAATGCAGGTCTTATAGTTTGAGTAATGGCGAATAAAATTTATAGAAAGCAAAGAAGTATCTTCTCTCTAGCTTCTGACTGACCTAATTTCTCGTAACTCGACAGTTCTTGGCTTCTATAATTCAAGAAACTATCTAGATATTTTTCGAACTCTTACGAATAAATTGTAGCAAAATAACTGCCTTCTTTTCCAGTATAATATTTATCAAATCTATTCAAAATATTCTTATAAATTCTCTTAATCGAATTAGATATCTATGGACTTTTTATAAAAATGAATGTATTTTTATATTTCTATCCAATTAGCGTACTCAAATCATTATGAAATAACAAATCCACATATTTTCTGTTATTTATTAATATGCAATTTAATCATTTTTTCGAAGTTCTTGGCTTCTATATTTTAAGAAACTATCTAGACATTTTTCTAACTCTTCCGAATAAATTCTAGTAAAATAACTGTCTTCTTTTCAGTATAATATTTATCAAATCTAAAATATTCTTATAAATTTCTTTTATTCAAGAAAATTAGATATTTGGACTTATCTTTCATAAAAATGAAAGAATTTTTATATTTCTATCAAAATAGCGTTTTCAAATCATTATAATTCAAAACAACAAATGCACGTAATTCTTGTTATTTATTACTAAAATGTATATAATTCCTGTTATTGATTATTGTAAAAATTTTTTTAATCATTTTTTATATATTTTTGATTATAAACAATAAAATTTATTTAATTTTAATAAAATTTTAAACATAAGTTTTCACTGCATTTATATTATAAATAATATTAAGTACATTTAAATATTAAAAAGTATCACTTTAAAATTCTATAAACAATCTGATATTTTTTGAATTTAAAGAAATATTTCTTCAAATCTTCGTAAATGGGTAACACAGAAATATAAATCTATTTTCCACATTTACGTTCTTTAAACGTCTTTTTCCGAATAAAATATGAAAAGAATTCGAAGTATTTTTTGAGGAAATAATCATTCCATCTTAGCGCTCGTTTGCTAAATAAAATGGCGCATAAACTTTCTCAAAACGGATATTTTCTTTTTTTTTAAATGAAAGAGACTTTATTTTCCTCTTATTCCTTTAAAATTTAATAAGATAAAAATAACAAAACATAATTAAGCTGGAACCCAAAAACATTCGACGAACGAAACTATTTACCGTAAGAAGTTTGTCGCGTGCTTTTGGCAACGCTTATTAATAGAAAATTCATATTTCGCTCTTCGCTTTTTTTTAAAAAAAATTCTTTTAGAGAGCTCGTTTATTTTCTTTAAAAGAAAAAGGAATCAAAATATTTTTCCTTCGCTACAAAATTTCTAAAAGTTTTTATTCTTTTTTTTTTTTTTTTTTTTCCCCATTATGTTGCAATTTTATTTGATTAACCTTTTTATTTTCATTTTTTTTTTTTTTTTGAAATTTCTCTTTCAAACTCGTTGCTTTTTAAAGGACTTTGAAAACGGAAAAAATAAAAATAAAATAATAATAATAAATAGATCTTCGCAATGGCAAAGATGGATGAAATATATCTGGAGAATTTTCGTGACGTTGAATGAAGACTTGGGTTCCGTCTTCTTTTTTTCTGTCGCGAAATGCAGGTCTTATAGTTTGAGTAATGGCGAATAAAATTTATAGAAAGCAAAGAAGTATCTTCTCTCTAGCTTCTGACTGACCCTAATTTCTCGAAGCTCGACAGTTCTTGGCTTCTATAATTCAAGAAACTATCTAGACATTTTTTCGAACTCTTCCGAATAAATTGTAGCAAAATAACTGGCTTCTTTTCCAGTATAATATTTATCAAATCTATCCAAAATATTCTTATAAATTCTCTTATTCGAATTAGATAGCTATGGATATTATATATATAAGCAAAAATATATTTATATTAGAATTGCATATCTATGGATTTTGTTTCATAAAAAGAAAGTATTTTTCATATTTCTATCAAAATAGCATATACTCAAATCATTATGAAATAATAGAGCATATACTTCTTGTTATTAATTGCTGTAAAATGTATTTTAAACATATTTTCAACAGTTCTTGGCTTCTATAATTCAAGAAACTATCTAGAATATTTTTGAACATTTACGAATTAATTTTAGCAAAATAGCTGGATTTTTTTTCAGTTTAATAATTATCAAACTTATTCAAAATATTGTTATAAATTCTCTTATTTGTATTAGATATATATGGTTTTTTTTTTATAAAAATGAATTATTTTTATATTTCTATCAAAATGGCATGCTGAAATCATTATAAAATAGCAAATGCATTAAATCATGTTACCGATGATTAAAATTTATTTTAATCATTTTTTGATATTTTCAATAAAATTTATTTAATTTAAATAAAATTTTTAATACCAAGTTTTCAACGCATTTATATTATAAATTAATATTAAGTACATTTATATGTTAAAAATAAGTCAACTTTCAAATTCTTTAAACAACCTGATATTTTTCTGTATATTAAAGAAATATTTCTTCGTCTTCCTAAATGGGAAAAAAGAAAAAAGAAATCTATTTTCCGCATTTACGTTCTTTGAAAGGCTTTTTCCGAATAAAATATGAAAAGAATTCGAAGCATTTTTGAGGAAATAATCATTCCATCTTAGCGCTCGTTTGCTAAATAAAATGACGCATAAACTTTCGCAAAACGGATATTTTCATTTTTTAAAATGAAAGATATTTTTCGTTCCACATATTCCTTTAAAAATGTAATAAGATAAAAATAACAAAACATAATTAAGCTGTAACCCAAGAAACATTCGACGAACGGAACTATTTACCGTAAGAAGTTTGTCGCGTGCTTTTTGGCAACGCTTATTAATAGAAAATTCATATTTCGCTTTCGCTTATTTCTTTAAAAAAAAATTCTTCTTGAGAGAGCTCGTTTTATTTTCTTTAAAAGAAATAAGGAATCAAAATATTTTTCCTTCGCTACAAAATTCCTAAAAGTTTTCTTTTTTCTTTTTATTTTTTCCCATTATGTTGCAATTTTATTTACTTAACCTTTTTATTTTTCATTTTTTTTTTATTTTTGAAATTTCTCTTTCAAACTCGTTGCTTTTTAAAGGACTTTGAAAACGGAAAAAATAAAAATAAAAATAATAATAATAAATAGATCTTTGCAATGGAAAAGATGGATGAAATATATCTGGAGAAATTTCGTGACGTTGAATGAAGACTTGGGTTCCGTCTTCTTTTTTCTGTCGCGAAATGCAGGTCTTAT
>BPLR01017370.1:0-46832 GCA_021605095.1 Caerostris extrusa
TTACGTATTGCTAATCCACCTTATTTATATACAATTAATTTATAATAAGAACATTACTAGCAAACATGTAGTACAAGGTGACGGATACAGTCAATTTGAAGATTTGGATTTGGTTTCTTTGGCCCCCTACGGTCATTTTGTGCACACCCTTGGCTAATCAGTCTAATTAGTCGCTCTAAGGCTAGACAGGGACCTGCAGTTTCACACATGGATTCCGAACCACGAACAAACATCCTGCCACCGTCAAGATTCGAAGCCATGATCAGAGCGCTAGGCATTGGCTATTAGGCAGCACAGGAACAAGGAGATCACAATGACAATTTAAACAGCTTGTACAAACAGCTGAATGCTCATGAGTTCATGGACTGACGCTTAAAAGTTACTGAAAAAGAAAAGTCCCACGAAGAGAAAAAGTAGGTAGATCAATAAAGAAACAGGTTATTTAACAGGCTTTAACAATACTAGTAAGAAAAGAAAATTTTCCATTTTTCTTTGCTTTTTCCCTTTATTCTCCGCGCCTCGCTAACCGTCTCAGAGAAAGTTAGCGTGTGAGTTAATGATACCTCTTGCCTTGACAGATTCCACGGCGATGTCCGCATCGCAGTTTGGGTTTTTGTTCTTTCGGCCCTCAAAGAGGCGAGTTCTCAATGAAATTCCAGCCATGCGTTCAGACCACAGGGAGGCCCGACTGAACGTGATCGGAGACTTAAAGCAACAGGCATTGGGGTACTTCCCTGCGTTTTTTTCTTTGTTTCTTTGGCTTCCTTTTAATAAAAGTCGCTTTTATTTTGGTGAGACATTTAGAACTTGTATCAGTTAAATCTTCACACAATACCTAGTTTATAACAAAGCAATAATAGTCACCAGCGGAACAACATTAGGTTGTTTTACAAGAGAAGATTTTTTTATATTAGTTGACGTTTTCTTAAAATATATATCTACTAGTTTATAGTTTAAAGTTGGTAAGTAGCAGGGTTTTTTATTTATTTATTTATTTATTTTTTTTTTTTTTAGTGTTGCATGTGTAACTTTCGCTTTGCACTCAAAAGAACCCCGATTCGATCCCTGGCGGAAACCTGGATTTCTATCTTTACTGTATTTTTGCTATTATTTTTGACTCAGGGACTCTGGCACTGTATGCCAAGAAAAAGCAGTTTTGGGGTTCTAGTCCCGGCGTTGCCACGGATGTTCGCAGTGGTTCGAATCCACTTTAAGCAGTAGGTCCCCGGTCTAACATGACTGTTGGGCGGGGGCTGACAACCATAAGCACTCTAAAAAAAGAAAACATCTCCTGTTTCGAAATCTGCCAGTAGGTAGACGGCCTTGGCCCACCATGGGGCTGTTGCACCTATTGAAGAAAAAAGTTTAGTTAAATAAGAGTGTTATATGGGACCCGAGCCGAAATTAGCGCCTGGCGCTTGTTGCTTGGCGACTCTCGGCTGTGCCGTGGATGTTAGTAGGGGTGCGGATAATTAATCCGTAGGTCCTCGTCTAATATGACTCTAGAGCTCTGGGCGCAGGGCTGACAACCCAACCCCGTGAAAGAAAACATCTTCATCTCGGATTCTTGTCAGTGGGCAGACGACCCTGGCTCATCATGCGGTTGTTGTGCCGAAGAAGAGCAACCCAATACAAAAGCAAAAGTGGATTTCTTCATCAGTGGTTCCCACATTAACTTATTCTACCAATCTTCTTTACAAAAATAGAAAACAATTTATCAATGCTTCTCTACCTCACCTACAAGCGATAAATACATAAAAGAACACATTTTTTACTATCTACCACGTCTTAAAAACATAAGATGTAAAAAGATATATATGAGATAATATATCTATGCGAGATTTTTAAACTATGAGAGATATATACGAACTTGTGAGTAATCCTCAGTGTCCTGCAGTGCGGGATGGACAATCCATGAGTAATCTACTCATGGATGGAGGGAAAAGGGGGCACCTTCTGTTGTGATGGAACACCCGTAGGTAAAAGTCTGACTTATCCGTGATGCACTTTACAGTCAAATGAGACAGGGGACCTACAGCTTAAAGTGGATTCCGAACCACTACAAACATCCATGGCACCTCCGGGATTCGAACCGTGAAACCTGTGGCACCGAGAACCAGAGCGCTAGACACTCGGCTATCCAGCCGCATATGTGAACTTTCATCTGTTAAGTCATTCGCACAATACCCAGTTTACTTTGAAGAATATCACAGATGGAAACAAACGTTTGAAACATAATATTAGGTTGTTGCACATGAAATGAACTTTTTTTATATTAGTTGGCGTTCTCTAAAATGTATATTTACTAGTTTAAAGTTGGTTCTATAGTATAGTGGTTGTCACGTTTGCTTTGCACACGAAAGAGCCCCGGTTCGATTCAAGCGGAACCTGAATTTCTATCTATATTTTGCTACTCAACAAAAACCTGGCATAAGTTGTCCCGCCAGGAAAAAAAAAAGACATTGTGAAAATTACATATCGCGCATACATACTCCATGTTCCAATATATACGCATACTAATTGTCACTGATATCGTTTGTTACGGTATACAAGATGAAATGCTGCAGCACCCTCTGGTGGCAAGTAACAATAAAGTGGATAGCGCGAACCTACTTTCCGTACTCGAATACATATTATTACCCATTTTCATAGCGATGGCTTGAACGATATAGAAGTTAATAGGCTGCAGCACCCTCTGGTGTCCACTTACAACAAAGGGGATAGCATAAAATCAGTCTCCATGTTTGTCAAACACTCACAAAAAAATTTCATCAAAATAGATCCAGCCTTTTACGAGCAGTTCAGTGATAAACACATGCACAGACGAATTATATATATAAAAATTATTTTGACCAGCGGTCTGGCGCTCGATGTCATAGGTTTCGAGTTCAGTACCGGCTGTCATGGATATTTATAGTGGTTCCGAAGTCCCTCGTTAAACCTTAGATTCTGGTCTAATATGACTATAGAGTGTGCTGGGCGTAGGGCTGAAAACCCTACCCTATAAAAAGGAAGCATCTCATGTTTCGAATCATCTGACAGTACTATGTTTGTCCACTATGGGGCTTCAGTGCCATTGAAGAAGAAGTTTAAAGTTATATACGAGGGATAAATTAATAAAAAAATAGCAAATAAAATCTGTATATATAAGTCTACTACAAAAAAATTAGCCAAATTGGCATTTTTTTTTAACGAATATTGAGCCAATTCCGATTTTTTATTTATTTGTTTATTTTTTTCAGTTGATCCAGGTTTCGTGTTAGAAGTATCCGCCAATGTTGGTGAAATTTGGGATGTAAATTAAGGCTGTGCAGATATACACAAACTGGGAGAAATATATATAGAGATAGACAGACAGACAGATAAATAAATGTGGTAATGAAATATTTGTAAAAAATTTTTTATTTACTTAACCTATTTAAGTTTGTTTTCTCACAGTATAATTTTATTGCTTATTTTTATCAATCGCGAAAATGCATGTAAAAAAAATAATATAAAAAAAATATATTAAAGTCAATTCCTACTTTTTTTCACTATATCGCAGAAAGTCCTTTATCAATAATTTTTATTCATTTTTTTTTTTTAGAAAAAAATTCTCTCTCTCACTAATTTATTCACATGTTTCATTTTTCATTTTGTTCCTCTTTGGCTCAGACTAGAACCCAAGAATGGAAAAGAAATTTTTTCAACGATCTACACGCTTCGCCACTGACGGTATTTAATCCTAAATTTATATTCTGCTAAATATCTTATATAAGAGAAATAATTTTTTCTCCCATATAAAACTATAATTAATTAATTAAATTTATTTAATGAATTAATATTTGAAAAAACTATATTAATAACATCCAGTGTCATCCACTACAAGTTCAAAAAAAAAAAATGTATTTGAACTTGGTGGATGGAATAACAAATAATATAAAAAAAAATTTTTTTTAGTCAATTCCCACTTTTTTTTTCGCTATATTGCAGAAAATCCTTTATAAATAATTTTCATTCATTTAAGTTTACCTGGCGCTATCCATTGGTAGATATATGCAACTTAAATCTAAAAATAACTAAAATGAATTTTTTAAATTTAATTACTGAATTAATATTTGAAAAAACTGTATTAACATCAGTATCATCCACTACAAGTTCAAAAAAAAAAAATGTATTTGAACTTGAGCGGATGAATAAAAAAGATGTTTTTATGAACGATTGAAAATTTGAACAAAGATATATATAGAGGAGAGTGTGAACTAATAGAAGGAATTGAAAAAAAATCAATTTGCATAAATATACGTTACAGTCCCAGTTACCTTCATCCATAATTACACCTAACGGTTTTCCAGTAATTATGACAAACGCTTTGCACGAGACGAAATAAATAAACTCACAGTGATATTATTATCCAGCGATATCCTCGACTATCGTCTGCACTCGGTTGAGAAATTTTATTTGTAACGGTTGGCAATTGATAGGGAATCGTTTGCCGTGAATGAACGACATTCGAAACCGAACCATTATCCACTAATCTCTTTCGATCAATTAATATCACAAACATAGAAACAGAAACTGCTGATCCAATCTTAAATCATAATCACTCAATCAATTCGAAAAAAAAAGAAGGATAAAAAAAAAAAAGAGTTCCGAACGATATCTAAAAAAAAAAAGATATTTTCAGTTCGAAACATAGTATGGAAGATACTATTGTGCCCAAAAAGAACGACCAATTATTATTTTTTTTTTTTTTTCAAAAACTCTTTATTCATTCTTCCAAATTTATTTGATTTATTTGATCAAAAGTGATCTCCTCCGGACACAGTGCACTTTTTTCTGATCCTCAATGCATGCTAAAAAGTCATCGACAGGGATGGCGCGGCGATATACGTTGAATCTCTTTAATCGACTCAAACCGGTGTCCCCAGGTGGTCTTTTGAGTTTAGGTCGTAGGGTGTGAATCGGTGATTATGGAACGATATGGGTTTCATTTTTGACGAAAAAAAGTCACGAAGAATCAATGCAGTGTGAGCTGGCGCATTCAGTGTTTTCGCTACCAATCGAGATGTGACGAGTTTGAGGCCCAAAATGGAATTGACTTATCCTTTTGAAATTCCAACATCATCAGACATGAGCTTCGTCGATTGAGGGTCGACTAGAGGGCTCTTCGTCTTCAACGCGTTCTCTGCCTTCTTCGAACTGTTTATACCACTTCTAAACATTTTTTCGATATAGGAATGCTCGCCGAATGACTTTTGCAACCTTCTATACTTTTTTCGCAAACAAAATTCAATGCAAGTTATTTACTCAATTCGTTCAGACATTTCAAAATTGCCGGAATCTGTTTTAGCATCTCACAAAGCCAAGAGTAACTCAACCACTAATGAATATTTTGACGTCAAATTTCACAGTGGCAACAAACTAAAAAAAAAAAAAAAATTGAAATTCCATAAGCCTCGGGAATTTTAAATTGAAAATTGGTCTTACTTTTTGGATACAGTAGTATTCGACAGGCATTCGGTTACGGAATTTTATTTGTAATCGTTTTCATTCGATAGGAATTGTTTGTTTCGAATGAACATTCGAAACCATTATCAACCAATCTCATTTGATCAATTAATATCACAAACACAGAAACACAAACTGCTGTTCCAATCTTAAATCTTAATCACTCAATCAATTCGGAAAAAAAAAAAAAAAGAGTTCTGGACGATAACAAAAAAGGAACATTGTTTCTCTTTTTCAGGTTGCTGGCACTGTCCTTGACATCTATGTGTAATTTGACGACAAAATATTCATTAGCGTTTGAATTACGCTTGGCTTTGTGAGACGCTAAAACTGATTCCGGCAATTTTTCAAATGTCTGAATGAATTGAACAAAGAACTTGCATTCAATTTTGTTTGCAGAAACAAATAGAATGTTGTCGATTAGATTCAATGTGAATCGCTGCGCCCTTTGAAGGCCATTCCTGCCGATGAGTTTTTAGCTTGCATTGAGGATTCGAAAAAAAAAAAAAAAGTTGGCCTAAGTGCATTATGTCCGGAGAGGATTACTTTGAAGGCGATTAAATGAATTTGGGAGAATAAATAAAGAGTTTTTGAAAAAAAAAAAAAAAAAAATTGGTCTTACTTTTTGGGCACAGTAGTATCACAAACCTAGAAACACAAACTGTTGATAATCATTCATTTAATTCGAGGGGGGAAAAAAAGAGAGAGTTCCGGACGATATCCAAAAAAGGAACATTTTTCGGTTCGAAACACAGAATGGAAGATATTCGACATCCCTGTTGCCAGATGCAACATAAATTGTATTAACAAGGTCAATTCGAAAATGACGCAAAGAAACAAAGCAGCTGTTGTATGTGTGTGGTGTTGTAGAATCCCCCCTCCTTTCTATTGTGCCTTCTATTTTGTTCTTTTTTTTCTTTTTCAAAAAATTATCGTTTGGAATCCGCTTGCTCGTTCAGCTAAGGCAGGTGTCGGAATGGAACAGCTGATATAATAACCACGGAGAAGGGGGAAGGGGAAGGAATCGGCCACGCGACTTACACCTGCCGACTTTTTACGTGGCTCGTCAGGTAGAGCTTTATAAATGGTAGTGAATTCCGCATTCGTGTCGTCTGGTGGCAACAATGTTAGCGGAACTGGGAGCTTTTATTTCGGAGAATTGCAGAGAGATATTTGGACTTCTCCGTAAAAATATTGTTGTTTTTTTCTTATTCTACCTCTCTCTGATGGCTAATGATTATTTTGACTTTTATTATTATTATTTATTTATTTATCTTATTTTTTTTTATTTTTTTTTGTTTTTCTTGATTATTATTTTGACTATGAAGTGGAAGTGGTCATTCAGGTTTTCGGGGTTTAATAGGGTGTCATTTATATTTTCATTTTTCTTAGAATAAGAAAAATAAATAATAAATAAATAAGCAAAATAAATAAATAAGCTTAAACACACAGATATATTTCGATAAATAATATTAATAATAGATACGAAATTAGGTTTTATAATATTTTATTGGAATTTCGATATATTTATATATACACACACACATATATATACATATTTAACTTATTTTACATGTTTTTGTAAAATGCAATTTTATTTTCCGTGAAACGATTTTTTTTAATTAACTCGCAAATGCAAAACCATTTTTAATTTATAATTATATATATATATATATATATAATAATTTTATATATATGTATATATATATATATATATATACATATATACAGAGACAGAGGATAGATATAGATAAATAGATTAAATTGGTAATATATATATATAAATATATAGATTAGTTTAAAAACAAAACTATATTAGAGTTGCTACATAATCTAAGCAATAGATGTTAGCGGACCAAATTTAGTATTACACACACACACACACACACACACATATATATATATATATATATACACTAGAGGGCCTAACAGACGTTGTCCTGCCTTGAAAATAAAAAAAAAAAATCTGGAATCTGATCGCAGCACCACCTATGAGGTCAATCAGAAATCCAAACGACCGACTCAAACACACACACAAAAAATTTCATCAACATCGGTCCAGCCGTTTAGGAGGAGTTCAGTGTCAAACACATGTACAGAAGAATTATATATATATGTGCATAAGCATTTTTATGAAAATATATTCTGCACAATTTAGAGCGCGTCATAAAATGTTATAAAATAAAGAATTTTTTAAAACTTACTAGAGACAGAGAGACGGGAAAAAATATTCCTTAATACTATGAAATCTTCTGAAAAACATTTTGCATTCCAAGGTTAAACTTCCAAGAACAAATATTAAATTAAGAATCTAAACTCTAAAATAAACGAATTAATAATGACAATTGAGCATAAATTGAATTATTTAAAAGTTTCTATTTTCTAATTGTTGACAAGCTGATTTGACCTTGATTGTCTATTTAATTTGATAAAACGCGGAACAAAGCACTATCATAACATACTGCAAGAAATTTAACCACAATACAAACATGGAGTCAAAAACCATGTGGAAAAAAGTCGTTTGTTTTGAAGAACGTTTCGAGAATGTTCGAAATAATCACCGGAAGAATGCTACATTTATTTATTTTATTATTATTATTATTATTATTCAAAACCTATTAGGAATCCTTGCTGTCTCATAAATGAATTATCGAAGGTCATGTGTCATGTATTATTATATAAAACTTATTTTACCATAGTGAAATTTTAAACTCTTGACAACTGATATAAAAACATTTCTAGTTAAGATAACTTACATAATTGGTTATTTATGACCATCTAATAATAAAACATATCGGACATTAAAAAATTCCGGGTATCTTTGCAAATAACGAAACTAAATATCTCATTCAGACAGAGATTTTGCAGTGATCTGACACCAGTTGTAAAATAAATGCGGGCAAAACTAATATTTCTTCCTAACTGAATACTTTAATGGCACTTTTCCGGTAGTTAGAATAACAACACAACTTAAAAGCAATTTTCAATGACCTTGGCATTTGACCTTGAAGTTAACGACAAACGGATTGAAGAAGGAACTGTAACTTTTCTCGGGATAAATCTACCTTAAATCAATAAAAAGATTAATTTGTGTTAAATTTGTAAATAATTTAATTTGTAGATAAAAATTTTCAAAAATCGTAACAAACACGAGTTTTAATTATTGGGTACATTATTAATCTAGTTAAAAATGTGAGTTATCTTCGAATGGCATTAACAGAAGACATCAAACCAGATCTCTCCGATACTAAAGTGCAGCCTGATGGCCAAACGGCTAGCTGTTCGGACTTTGGTATCACAGGCTTAAGGTTCGAATCCTGTCGGTGGCATAGCATTTTGTTAGGGTTTCGGAATCCATATTAAACTTTTGCTCCGGTCTAATTAATCTAAAATATGCACAAATGACCATAGAGTTTAGTTTAGTTTGTCGCTTTACGATCATCTTGTGCACACGAGGGGGTAAATAGATCGGGACCCACAGTTTAAAGTGGATTCCGAACCACTAACAAACATCCATTGCACCATCAGTATTCGAACCTGAAACCTGTGGCACAATAACCAGAGCCAGCCACCAGCCACCGACTGTAGAGCGACAAACCAGAGATATTGTTGAAGAAATACAATAGCATTCTATTGTTAAAAATGTTAATTATAATTAATAGTTCATTTCCGTGTATTTTGAAAATAAAGAAACTAAATAATTCATTAAGACAAAAAAAAATTTCAGCGATATGACATCAGTTGCAAAATAACTGCGGACAAAAACAACTATTTCTTTATAACTAACTATTTTAAAGACGCTTTTTCGGTAGTTAGAATAACAACACAACTTAAAAACAATTTTCAATGACCTTGACATTTGACCTTGAAGTAAATGACAAACGGATTGTAGAAGGACTGTAAACCTTTCTTACAGATAAAACTGCCTTAAATCCATTAAAAAATTAAAAAGATTTGTCAAAAAATTGTGATAAACACGAGTTATAATTACTGGGTAGATGGTTCATCTAGTTAAAAATTTGGGTTATCTTCTATTTACAGAAGACATAAAAAAAAAAAAAAAAAAAAAATTATCGGTGCTACCGAGCAGCCTTCAAGAATTTTTGGAATTCGAATTTGACCGCGCCATGGATGTTTTGTTAGTGGTTCGGTATCCACTTTAAACTGTAGGTCGCAGTCTAGTTAGCCTAAAATGTGCACAAAAGAGCTTAGTTTAGTTTGTCGCTTTACGTTCATCTTGTGCACACGAGGGTTAAACAGACCGGGATCTACAGTTTAAAGTGGATGCCGAACCACTCAAAAAACATCCATGGCACAGCCAGAATTCAAACCTGAAGCCTATGGTGTAATAACCAAAGCGGTGTAATAAGGTGTATGGTGTAATAACCATTTGGCCACCAGGCCACTGAGCATAAAGTGACAACCCAGAGATATTACTGAACAAATACAATAGCATTCTATTTTTAGTTAAAAATGTTAATTATAATTAGTAGTTAGTTGTTAATTTCCGGGTACTTTGCAAATAAAGTAACTAAATACCTCATTAAGACACATATTTTACAGTCATATGTCACCAGTTGTAAAATAAATGAGGGACAAAAACTTATATTTTTAACTATTTCTTCTTGATTATTTTAATAACGCTTTTCCGGTAGTTTGAACAACAACACAACATAATATCAATTTACAATTACCTTGACATTCGACCTTGAAGTTGAGGACAAATGGATTGAAGTAGGAAATTTCTCGCGGATAAAACTACTTTAAATCAATAAAAAAATTAATTTATAATTAAATTTGTAAATAATTAATAATTTAATTTGTAATTAAATTTGTAAATAATTAATAATTTAATTTGTAATTAAATTTGTAAATAATTAATAATTTAATTTGCAATTAAATTTGTAAATAATTAATAATTTAATTTTTAAATAAATTTGTAAATAATTAATAATTTAATTTGTAAATAAATTTTGTCAAAAAATACAATAGCATTCTATACTAGTTACAAATGTTATTATAATTAGTAGTTAATTGTTAGTAATTAATTTCCGTGTACTTTGCAAATAAAGGAACAAAATACCTCATTAAAACATAAGTTTTGTAGTGATATGACACCAGTTGTAAAATAAATGCGGGCAAAAACCGATATTTTTAACTACTTCTTCCTAACTGAATACTTTAATGGCGCTTTTCCGGTAGTTAGAATAACAACACAACTTAAAAGCAATTTTCAATGACCTTGACATTTGATCTGAAGTTAATGACAAACGAATTGAAGAAGGAACTATAAACCTTTCTGACAGATAATCCATTTCGATACAGATAATACAAATAAACCTTTCTTACAGATCCATTAAAAAATTAAAAGATTTGTCAAAAATTGTGATAAACACAAGTTTTAATTACTGAGTAGATGGTTAGTCTAGTTAAAAATTTGAATTATCTTCGAATTGCATTAACAGAAGACATCAAACCATATTTATCCGACATTGCCGATTTACCTGATGGCCAAGTGACTACCGCTCTACCTTTTGGTACCACAGGTTTCAGGTACGAATCCTGGTGGTGGCATGGATGTTTGTTAGTCGTATTATTAAATTGTAGGTCCCAGTTTAATTAGCCTAAAGTGTGCAAAAAATTACAGAAGAAACAAACCGGTATTACAGTAGCTATTTTATCTTAATAATAACATTAATTAAATTAAATTACATATTTAATTTAATTTTACGCACATTGTTTAAAATAAATAACTTAATTTTTGATTATTCATACGCACACTTGCGTATATTTTAGGCTATATTTCTTCTTCATTAGCACAATTGCCTCATGGTAAGTTAAGACCGTCTGCCTACTGGCAGATTTCGAGACAGGAAATGTTTTCTTTTTCTTTTTACGATATAGAGTTGATAGAGATAGATTTACGATATAGAGTCGATACAGAGAGACCCGACAGTCGTATTAGACCGGGACCTACGGTTTAGGATGGATTCCGAGCCACTACAAAAATCTTTGGCACTGCTGGGACTCGAGGCAGAAAACTGTGGCACCAAATATCAGGGCGCTAGTCACTCGGCCATCAGGCCCCATTATACTATACTATACTATAATATACCATACTACACTATAGTATGCTATGTTATATTATATCGGATACATGTTTTAATTATTTTTGCCTTAGGGATGTATGAACAAAAAGTTTGGAGATCGCTGATCCAATAGAGCATGGCAGGGGGGGGGTGAGTAGAGAAAGATGAGGCAACCTTTTAATGATATTATTATTATTTTTCTTCTTTATATCTTTTATCTAAAAAAAAAAAAAAACCTTTTCTAGTTCTTTTTATGTGATAAATATTAACTGAAGATAAACTACTCCTAATAGTGACCAAAACCACAAAATAAATTACTGTAAATCCAGAAACATTACAAAAAAGGAGTGAATTATACCAAAGCTATGAGGAAGAGATCATTTTATTCCATTCCATTTAACCTCCCTTTCAAACAAAGAAACACACCGGAAGTGCTAACGCCCGAATGTCTTTTCGAGTTCAAATTCTCCCTCTCGCTCTACAAGATGCGCCTTTCCCCTGTCCTACAAATCATTGATTTATTTCTCAAACCTACATCTGGTCACAAAGTAGTGATTTTTTTCATTTTATAAAATAATGTGTTAGTTTCATTTTGCCGCATTTACCAAGAACATGAAAAGAGCGTAATATTCTTACATTTTAATTAGATTTAATAATAGAATACCATGCCAATACATCGTTTTAAATCTACTACTACACCACACCACATCACTGTGCTTAGAACTGAGTTGCCCCTTTGCAGTTTGGGAATGATGTGGGGAAGAAGTCTGATTGGGCTCTGTGACGCTGTACGGACATATGAGACCGGGATCTACGATTTAAAGTGGATTCCGAACCACTACAAACATCCATGGCACCGCCGGGATTCGAACCCGATACATGTGGTACCGAGTGCCAGAGCGCTAGCCACTCGGCCATCAGGCCACACATCGTTTTAAATCAGGGGTGGCCAACCCGCGACCCGCCTTAAACATTTTTCTGGCCTGTGAGATTTATCACATCTTTTACAAAATATATTTATTTTATAAAAGTAGTCAAAGCCAATGTATTAAAAAAATACATTATGTGTGTATCCATATAGTCAAAAATTAACTTCCGAATTATGAGAAAAAAATGAGCTTTGATTTTAAATAATATTCTTGTGAATATAGGACAGATATTGCCTGTTTTATTGATGTGTTTACAGTTATGAGCTCTCAGAATAATTAAATTATATTCTGCAAATTCATGATGCGCGCGCATTGATTTGCAAAAGCTAAGTAAAAGAGTAAAATAAATATTTTTTATTGATTTCATTAATATTTATACATTTCTTATATTTCATTTTTAGTGTTATGTATTTTTTATAATGTGCGTTATCATTATTATCATATTATCACTATCTATGTTTATTTTATGTATGTTTTTTTTTTTTTACTGAAAAAAGGACTTCGAGTCTTTCAACAGTTATGACACTGTTAGCGGAAAGCCCATCCATCACGACTAGGCCATGCCAAATTGGATGGGAAATATGAAACTTTTTTTTTGGATGCCATACCGTTTCCCCCTTCTTCAAGTATCTCCAATACAAATGTGAACTCACTGCGACACGAGTGGTTCTTTTTTTACAGCATTTTGAAAGTGGGACTTTAGTTATAATCACCCTGTATATATATATATATGGGATATTATAATGGAATATTACCTTATATATATATATAAGGTAATATTCCATTAGAAGTTTCCGTTTTCCGTCTATAAAAAATTACTTACTTATATATAAATCAGTGACTTTTGAAAAATATAAATATGCATACATTTTTTTGACATGTAAATGAAAAAGTCATAGAATATGTTTAATGTTTGTAATTCCACTCGTAACATTTGTATCATTTTTTTAAGAAGAAGAGAAAACATTTATTCATATTAATATATAACAAAATAAAAATAAAAAATGTTGAAAAGCGTTACAATATATTTATTTCAGTACTAGCAAAAAAGAATTGCAATAAATTCTGAAACTCCGTACAGGATTAACTATCTCGTTTTCATTGTCGTTTTTGCGGTTTGCTATCGCTTTTACGGCCTTTCTGCTTTTATTCATTTTTTCTCCCTTTGGTTATTGTAAATCCTTTCTCTGCTTTCACCTCTTAACCTCCATTCCTCCCCCTCCCTCCCTTATCTGGGTGATTCATTCATCAATCTGAATGGCAGATTTGTTTAAAAACACTGATGATGAATCAGACGACTCTACGATTCTTATTCGGTTTAGACTGCTTCCTTTTTTTTTGAGTGTGTGTTCATTCATTCTTTTTTTTAAATAAATTTTCAAAAATTAAAGAATAAATAGATAAAATTATATTAATTGAAAGCTTCCTAACGATTACCGTTACTTTGATATCAATTTCGCTATCTTTAATTCATATTAAATAGATAGAAATATAATAATTGAGAATTTCATAAAGATAAGAAACATTTGAACTACTTTGACTTTGATATCAATTTCTCTTATCTCTAATTCATTCTTATTAATTTAATTTCTTATTTGATTAAAAAAGAACTGAATGGAATTTTCCATGTTGTTTTGTTTCGCTCCAGATTAAAAAAAAAAATAAATAAGTAATAAAGACTTGGATAATATAGTTTATTTGTTATTTCTTTTATTGCTAAAATTTATAATTACATATTTAATTAATGTAATTCCTAGTTATATATTACTATAATTATACATTTCTTTTACAAATATTCAAAAATTAAAGAATAAATAGATAAAATTATATTAATTGAAAGCTTTGTAAAGATACCGTTACTTTGATATCAATTACGCTTATCTTTAATTCACTTTCACTAATATAAGTTTTTATTTAATTGCACCAAAAAAAAGAACTGAATGGAATTTTTTCATGCTCTTTGTTTCGCTCCACATAAAAAAGAATCCACATAAAAAAAAGAACTGAATGGAACATGCCCAATTAAAAAATAAATAAAATAATGTGATTTGGATAATATAGTTTATTTGTTATTTCTTTTATTGTTAAAATTTATTTACATATTTAATTAATGTAATTCAAGATTCAAAAATTAAAAAAAAAATAAAATTTTAACAGAAAAAAAACAGATTGATTCGCTCCACATAAAAACAGATTGATTTCTAGTAATAAATAATGGCCATAATTTTTTATTTATTTTTTACTTGTGAATACTTGTGAATTTTTTTTTTTTTTTACAGATTCAGAGAAATAAATAATGGATGCCTCGTTGATATAATTTAGCATTCTTTTTTTTTTTTTTTAAATATTCGAAATTTAAAGAAATAGATGAAATTATACTAATTGATAGCTTCGTAAAGATAAGAAACATTTACATAACTTAGATATCAATTTTGCTGATCTCTAATTCACTCTCACTAATTTAGTTTCTTATTTAATTAAAAGGAACTGAATTGAATTTTTCATGTTTCATTTCGCTCCCAGATAAAAAAATCTAACAGATTCGAAGAAATAAATAATGGACATCTCGTTGCAATAAATAAATTATAATAATAATTTAAAAATAAAAATTATAATAAAATAATTATTTTTATTTTTAAATTATAAAAAATTAATAAATTAAATTAATAAATAAAATAATAAATTACTTATTTATTTTTTATTATTAGTGCTATAGTTATAAAATATCAAAATAGAAATAAATAATGGATATCTCGTTGCAATAAATAAATTATAATAATAATTTAAAAATAAAAATTATAATAAAGTTGTGATTTTTATTTTTAAATTATAAAAATTAACAAATTAAATTAATTAATAAAATTATAAATTATTATTATTTTTTTATTAGTGCTATAATTTATAGTTACATATTTAATTAATATAATTTATAATATATTACTATAATTATATATTTCTTTTTACAAATATTCGATAGCTAAAAAATAAATAGATAAAATTATATTAATTGAGAACTTCGTAAAGATAACATTTACACTACTTTGATATCAATTTCGCTTATCTCTAATTCACTCTCATTTAAGTTCTTATTTAATTAAAAAAGAACTTAATATAATTTTTCATCTTGTTTTTATTTCGCGCCAGATAAAAAAAAAATCTAATTTGTATCTGATTTGTAAAAATAAATAATGGACACCTGGTCACTATAATTTTTTTATTTATTTTTTACATATAAATATTTTTTTTACTAATTCATAGAAATAGTTCACCTGGTTGATATAATTTAGTATTTTTTTTTTTTTACAAATATTCGAAATTTAATGTAATAGATGAAATTATAATAGTTGATAGCTTCGTAAAGATAAGAAACATTTACACTACTTTGATCTCTAATTCACGCTCACTAATTTAAGTTCTTATTTAACTAAAAGAACTGAATGAAATTTTGTCATGGTTCTACGTTTCGCATCAGATAACAAAATAAGTCTAACCGATTCAGAGAAATAAATAATAGATATCTGGTCGCTATAAATTATTTATTTATTTATTATTTTTTTTTACTAATATTCTAAAATTAAAGAAGTAGATAAAATTAAATTAATCAAGAACTTCGCAAAGATATCAAATATTTACACTACTTCGATATCAATTTCCCTTATTTCTCATTCACTCTCTCAGTAATTTAAGTTCTTATTTAATTAAAAAAAACTGAATGAAATTTTTGATGGTGTTTCGTTTCGGGCCAGAAAAAAAAAAAAATCTAACAGATTCGGAGAAATAAATTATGGACGTCTCGTTGCTATAAATTATTTATTATTTTTTTATAAATATACGAAAATTAAAGAAGTAGATAAAATTATATTAATTAACAACTTTTGTAAAGATAAGAAATATATTTGTACTAATTTGTTACCAACTTTTGATTATCTCTAATTCACTCTTATTAATGTTTCTTATTTTATTAAAAAAGAACTGAATGGAATTTCGTTTCGTTCCAGATAAAAAAACAATCTAGCAGATTCGGAGAAATAAATAATAGTCATCTCTTTGCTATAATGTAATAATATATATATATATATATATATTTTTTACAAACATTCGATAATTAAAGAAGTTGATAAAATTATATTAAGTAAGAACTTCGTAAAGATAAGAAACATCTGCTCTAGTTTGATATCAATTTTGATTATCTCTAATTCATTCTTACTAATTTTGTTTCTTATTTAATTAAAAAGAATTGAAACAAATTTGCAGAATATAATTTATTTATTATTTCTTTTATTTCTATAATTTATAATTATGTATTTAATTAATAGTTATATATATTATAATTATATATTTTTTTTACAAAAATTTGATAATTAAAGAATTAATAGATAAAATTATATTAATTGAGAGCTTCGTAAAGATAAAAAAACATTTACACTACTTTGATATCAAATTCGCTTATCTCTAATTCACTCTCACTAATTTAAGTTCTTATTTGATTAAAAAAGAACTGAATGGAACTTTTCATGGTGTTTCATTTTTGAGTCAGATAAAAAAAAAAAAACAGATTCGGAGGAATAAATAATACACACCTCGTTGTTACAATTTAATATTTTTTTTTTTTATGTTCGAAATTTAAAGAATTAGATAAAATTATATTAAGAGCTTCGTAAAGATAAGAAACATTTTCAGTTTCGCTTTTCTCGAATTCATTTTCACTAATTTAAGTTCTTATTTAATTAATTAAAAACAGTTTCAGTTTTCGCTTCGTCTATACTTTATTTGATGATAGTTTCTTTTTTTTTTAACAATTAAAACGATAAATCTTTAAGGTTTATGTGCTTATAAGTTTTAATATAAGTATGTTCTGTTTGTTTCAAAACATCTATTATATACACTTTATATTTTATTCTGCGAGATATTTTTATCTACATCATCATCATCATCATCATTGGCGCAACAGCCCATTGTGGGCCAAGGCCGTCTACCTACTAGTAGATTTCGAGATGAGAGATGTTTTTCTTTTCACAGGGTAGGGTTGTCAGCCCAACGTTAAACAATCATATGAGACCGGGATCTACGTCTTAAAGTGGATCCCGAACCACTACAAACATCCATGGCACCGCCGGAGACTCGAACCGAAGTCTGTGGTACCGAGCGCCAGGGAATTTTTATCTACAAACAATTCAAAATGAAAAAATATCTTTTTCCGAACAATTTACCAAATGGTAGTTCACGCTTGTCGATCGAGTATCGATTCTTTCAAAATAATACCCCTCGACCTATTGCTCCAATAATCAGAAATTCCAGAATCGTAAAACAATCCCGCCATTGTATCGAAAGGCCAACCTTCACCCAGGGTTTTGTGTGCTCTCCCGACAGCAGAAAGCCGCCATAAGTCACCCAGCCACGAGAATTGATGCGCGAATTTCAATTCACTCAATTGTCTGGACACTTGCCCGCGATTCTTATGTAAGAAACGCGCGGAGAGCATTGACATACTAAAACGAAACAGCGCTTCGCCCTTGAAAAAGTGCGTTTCTTTATTTCGATGAGGATTCTCTATTTTCCTTTCTTATTATAGTGGGATATTTGAATAGTATAAAAACGGTCCAGAACTATATTTTAGTTCAGGGATGGGCAAACTTTTTCGGTTGTTGGCCAAAAATCGAAGAAAAAACAGTTTGGCGGGCCGAGATAAATTTTTCTAAAATTTTTTTAAATATTTATAATATTAATAGCCATTTATTATTATCATAATATTTATAATACTATTAACCAATAATATATATATACTTTATTTTTGAAATATTTTACGTATAACCCAAACCAGCACTAGCTAAGCTATACTTTTAATAATTTCATCACTATTCACAACGATGCTATATATACGCAATCTTCCCATACGCAATCAATAATATTAGAACTCGCGCCAAAAGAAAAAGCCGCTGCTGGAGCTTAAAATGCGCAGTCTGCCACATGTGAGGTCTAATTCAACTATATTGGATTCCCATATGTTTGCTCCCTGATAAAAAGATAACTCTTATTGGAGCCAATCTACAACTATAACTAACAAAGAACTTCCCCTTTAACACTTTACCGATTGAAGCTGTCTGTGTTTGCTATTTTCGTCGATTTATGTTTTGTAGAACAAAAATACAAAAGGTAAAAAGATCATTAGACATTTGAAAAAAAAAAAGAAGGAAAAAATATAATATATACTCAAAGTAAAGGAGATAGATATATAATATATAAATATATATTTCTTTTAATTCGCCTCGGACGGGCAAATTAAAAATTTATCCGCGGGCTGGATAGAATGTTCCGGCGGACCGGAGTTGGCCCGCGGACCAAAAAAATTCAATAAAGCAGGGGGCGGCGAATTATGTGAATTAGATGTACTATTATGTCCAAAACGTAAGACCAATTCTCAACTTAAAATTTCCGGGGCTAATGGAATTTCAATTTTTTTTTTTTTTTTTTTTTTTTTTTTTTTAGGTTGCTGGCACTGTTCCTGACATCTGTGTGAAATTTGACATCAAAATATTCATTAGTGTTTGAGTTACGCTTGGCTTTGTGAGACGCAAAAACTAATTCCGGTGATTTTTGAAATGTCTGAATTAATTGGGCAAAGAACTTGCATTCAATTTTGTTTGCGGAAACGTATAGAATGTTGCAGAAGGCATTCGGTGAGCATTCCTATATCGGAAAGAAATGTCTAGAAGTGGTATAAACAGTTCAAAGAAGGCAGAGAACGCGTTGAAGACGAAAACCCTCTGGTCGACCGTCAACCTCAACCGACGAAACTCACGTCCAAAAATTAAAGATTTGGTGCTTCCAAACCGTCGATTTACAATTAAGAGACCTTCTTGTTGGAAGATTTGGAATTTCAAAAGGATAGGTCAATTCCATTTTGACATTCCGGATAGGTCAATTCCCATTCTCGATTGGTACCGAAAATACTGAATGTGCCTGCTCACACTGCATTGATTCTTCGTGACTTTTTCGCCAAAAATGAAATCCATATCATTTCACAACCACCGTATTCCCACCGTGCGACTCCTGGCTATTCCTAAACTCAACAGACCACTACAGAAACATCATTTTCAGTCGATTGAAGAGATTTAACGAAGGCCGTCCCTGCCGATGGCTTTTTAGCATGCATTGAGGATTTGAAAAAATGTTGCCATAAGAGTGCTTTGTGTCCTGAGGGGATTACTTTGAAGGCGATGAAATAAATTTGGAAGAATAAATAAAGAGTTTTTGAAAAAATAATAATTTGTCTAACTTTTTGGGAACAGAAGTATGACTTGCGGGCATCAAAATCTTTGCTGAACAGAATTAGATATATGGATGGATTAACTAGATATACGTCTTTTTTTTTTAATGCGGTATATGATCTTTATTTGTTATACGACTTGCGGGCATCAAAATCTTTGCTGAACAGAATTAGATATAGGGATGGATTAACTAGATATACGTCTTTTTTTTAATGCGGTATATGATCTTTATTTGTTATACGACTTGCGGGCAGCAAAATCTTTGCTGAACAGAATTAGATATAGGGATGGATTAACTAGATATACGTCTTTTTTAATGCGGTATATGATCTTTATTTGTTATACGACATTGCGGGCAGCAAAATCTTTGCTGAACAGAATTAGATATAGGGATGGATTAACAGATATACGTCTTTTTTAATGCGGTATATGATCTTTATTTGTTATACGATTTGCGGGCAGCAAAATCTTTGCTGAACAGAATTAGATATAGGGATGGATTAACTAGATATACGTCTTTTTTTTAATGCGGTATATGATCTTTATTTGTTAACTAGACTTGCGGGCAGTCTTTTTTTAGGGATGCGGTTTATGATCTTTATTTGTTATACGACTTGCGGGCAGCAAAATCTTTGCTGAACAGAATTAGATATAGGGATGGATTAACTAGATATACGTCTTTTTTTTAATGCGGTATATGATCTTTATTTGTTATACGACTTGCGGGCAGCAAAATCTTTGCTGAACAGAATTAGATATAGGGATGGATTAACTAGATATACGTCAAAAAATTTTTTTTAATGCGGTATATGATCTTTATTTGTTATACGACTTGCGGGCAGCAAAATCTTTGCTGAACAGAATTAGATATAGGGATGGATTAACTAGATATACGTCTTTTTTTAATGCGGTATATGATCTTTATTTGTTATACGACTTGCGGGCAACAAAATCTTTGCTGAACAGAATTAGATATATGGATGGATTAACTAGATATACGTCTTTTTTAATGCGGTATATGATCTTTATTTGTTATACGACTTGCGGGCAGCAAAATCTTTGCTGAACAGAATTAGATATAGGGATGGATTAACTAGATATACGTCTTTTTTTTTAATGCGGTATATGATCTTTATTTGTTATACGACTTGCGGGCAGCAAAATCTTTGCTGAACAGAATTAGATATAGGGATGGATTAACTAGATATACGTCTTTTTTAATGCGGTATATGATCTTTATTTAATATACGACTTGCGGCTTCAACAGATAGATGGATTGACAACAAAGCATTTGTTGAGAAGTACCACCAACAACAAAGCCAAACAATTTGGTTTGTCTGGTGTCACCATTTAGCAAAGAGTTTGGTGCATTTTCGCTTTCAGATAAGACGTTTATTTAGTTCGGGGGTGGCCAACCCAAATGATCTTGCGGCCACTTTGGAAATGCATTATAACTCCGCGTATAAAATTATATATCTTATACTAGGTTTTGACCCGTTACAGACATTTTTTTGGGGCGAAATATTGAAACACAATGAGTTATTATTTTTTGTGTTTACTATTATTGGGACATGCAAACATAGATAATACAATAATAATGATACTAAACTCACATTGTAAAGAAATATTTAACAACAAAACTGAAGTATGAAAAATATATAAATATAAACGAAGTAAGAAAAAAAATGAAACCATTTAAAAATATTTATTTTACTGGTGCAATGTTTGTTTCTTCACTCTTTCACTTAGCTTTTGCAAATCAATCTCAATTTGGGTATTTGTACATCGTAATGGGTGTTGCGTCCGTTATGTTTGAGCATGTTTTGTGTTGAGTCAATTTCATTTTTAAAAAAAAAAAACTATTCGCAGGTGTAAGTTGAACCGAAAGCGCTAACAACGTGAACTAAGAGTCTGGCTTGCTCTGCTATCAACAATCAACTTTGCGTATTTAGGGATGGTCACTGCATCACTGAGGTTACTTATAGTGACACAGAGCAGTCATATTAGATATTCCAAGATGCGCCCGCGCATCATGGGTTAGCAGAATATAATTTAATTATTCTGCGAACTCATAACTGTAAATTAATAAAGGCAATATTTGTCACATATTCGCAAGAATATTATTTTAAATTCAAAGTTACTCTTTTCTCATAATTTCGGCAGTTCATTTTTGAATATAGGGAGGCACACGTAATGTATTTTTAAATACATTGAGTTTCAGTACTTTGACCATTATAAAATAAATATATTTTGTAAAATGTAATAAATCTCACGGGCAGCAAAAATATTCATGGCGGGCAGCGAGTTGGCCATCCTTGCGATAAAGTGTTATTATTTATTTTTTTCTTTTAAAGGTGATAGTTAAATTTATGCATAGCATTCAAGAGGGCCACGCTTGCGGCATTTCTATGCTGACGGCTTTCAGAAACGAGGGGATTCAACGTTGAATGTGACAATGGGAGTGGAACCGTCTCTCATTGACAGGTGGCTTCGATTTTTTTTTCCCAGGCCACATTCGAATGGAGGGGAGTTTCCCTAAAGGACTTCGTGGAAGTCATTGTTTTTTATCTTTCGTCTGTGAACTCTTTGTGTCTACATGTTTTCGTAGGGGGCTATATAACAAAGGGTAGGGATACCTATAGGCACCTATCTGTATTTTGGAGGTCTATATAGTCCTAGGTCCAGGGCGGGGGAAAGTTTTGTAGAAAAAAAAAAAACATTTTAATTGAGGGCAGAACAATAAAAACAGTCATTTAACGATTATAAGTTGTGATTCATATCGGATATTAATTAAAAAGAATCCTACAGAATTTAGGCAGTATAGTACTAGAACACACAAGAAAAAAATCCGTCTAAAATTATATTTAGTATAAATTCATTTTATTTTTAAAAAATAATAATAAAATAAAACGATTCGCAGGTGTAAGTTGAACCAAAAGCACCAACAACTTCAACTAAAAGTCTGGTTTGCTCTTCTATCAACAATCACTTGTGCGTATCTAGGGGTGATCACTGTGCCACTGAGGTCACTTAAAGTGAAACATATAACCTGTTATATTAGATGTTCCGAGATGCGCGCGCATCATGAGTTTGCAGAATATAATTTAATTATTCTGCAATATTATAAAACAGGCAATATCTGTCCTATATACGTAAGAATATCATTTTAAAATCAAAGTTAATTTTTCTCAGCATTTCGACAGTTAATTTTTGAATAGATGGATGCACACATAATGTATTCTTTTTATACATTGGTTTTCACTACTTTGGACATTATAAAATAAATATATTTTGTAAAAGTGTGATACATCTGACGGACTAGAAAATGTTCAAGGCGGGCAGTGGGTTGGCCACCCCTAAGATAAAGTGTTTTTTTTTTTTTTTCTTTTAAAGGTGACAATTAAATGTATACCTAGGCAAAGCTGGTGGCATTTCTATACTCACGGCTTTCAAAAACGAGCAGATTCGTTATTGAATGTGACAATAGGTGTAAAACCGTCTCTCATTGACAGTCAGATGGCCTGCGGGGGCTGCTTCCAATTTTTTCCCACGAGAAATTTGAATAGGGGGCAGTTTCCCTTAAGCGTCTTCCCAGAAGCCACTGTTCACGCTTATCTGTCGTCGGCGAACTCTTTGTGGTCAATATATTTTGGTAGGGACGAAGGATAGGGGCACCTATATAGGCACCTATCTGTATTTGATAGGGGATTTTATAGCCCTAGGTCCGGGGAGGGGGAGGAAGTTTTGTAGAAAAGAAACAAAAGGTTAGATTGATGGCAGAACTATAAAAATAATCGTTTAATAATTGTAAGTGAGGATTCATATTGGATATTAATTAAAGAATGCTATAGAATTTGGGCAGTATAGTCTTTGAACACACAAGAAAAAAATCTGTCCAAAATTATATTTAGTATAAAAGTTGTTGTTATATATTTTAAATACAGGGTGATTATAATTAAAGTCCCACTTTCAAAATGCTGTAAAAACCGAACCACTCGTCACAAAGAGTTTAAATTTGAATTGAAGATAATTGAAGAAACGATACGGCATAAAAAAAAAAAAAAAAAATCATTCCAAAGTGTATTAATAGATGGCGCTGCAAGCGGCCTAAAGAAAATGAATTCGGCTATCAGTGATATTTTTGATTCGAACTGAAAACATATTTGGCCTGTTTTTTTTTTTTACTTTTTTTTTTTTTTTTGATTTTTTTTTCTGAGTTTTTTTTACTTTTATAGTTTACTTTTATTTATAGATATATATTAACAATTTTTTTTTTTAAGTTTGACTTTTTTTGGTTTGATATACGTGTATTGATTATATAGCCTTAGGTTCTGGGGGAGGGGGCCTAGGTTCGCGGTGGAAGGAAATTTTGTAGAAAAAAAAAAAAAAATGTAATTGATCGTAAAACAATAAAGATAATTGTTTAACAATTATTAGTCATGATTCATATTGGATATTAATTAAATAATGCTACAGAATTTGTGCAGGATAGTAGTTGAACACACACACAACAAAAAAAAATCAGCCCAAAATTAAGTTTAGTATAAAAAAAGTCGTTGTCATATATTTCAAATATATGCAGAATGAATATAGAATATATTTATGGTACTTACGTATTAACGATACCTTGGCGACGGACTTGAGGTTTTTAAGTTTCGCCAATCTAACAGCTACTAAGGTTACCAAACCAATAGAATAGATTGGTGCCACTTAAAAACCGCCAAATCTGTAGCTGCGGTTGGCGCGTGTGCTCTTTATTGGCGCAACTGTCGCCAAGGTACCGTTAATACGTAAGTACCATATTTTATTTATTTTAACTTTGCCAAAATTATGCTAATAATACTTAAATGAATTAATTTAGGTTTCATTCAAAAAAAAAAATTTCTTGTGTGCAATTAAAGAATACAGTTTTGCCCTAATACATAATATGTGATTTTAGAATCTTTTTGAGTCCTAAATTTTTTACAGATATAAAATCTACGCTAACCCAGGGGTTAGGCCGCAAAACGCAGATTCATTTTATCTTGTACTTCCTGCTGGGTTTGGAAACTTTCATTAAAGACTCGACGTAATTTATATATTTTTCCCGCGCATTCGATAATTTAATGAACATTGAAACCTCCCCCCCTCCCCAGATTAATTAGGGTAAGCCAATAATTGACCCCTAAACCCACGCAGAATATCAGATTATATGCGAGATAGAGGGACGGATTCACCAAATCTGAGGGGGAGGAGGGAAAACAGTGATCAATTAGATATCGTAAACCATTGCCCTTTAAAATATGCATAAACTAGACCAGGGATGGACAAAATTTTTCGGTCGCTGACCAAAAATCGAAAAAAAAAAAAAAAAAAAAAGTTTGGTCAAGATAAATTTTTCTAAAATTTTTAAAAACAATATACAAGTATTGCAATTTAAATGTTAATGTGATAAATAAAATTGCGGTTTCATTTTTAAAAGTTCATTATAGTGAGGTTCGAAGTGGGATGTACTGATTCTAAGGGACGAGGCTAAATGCTCATCTGTCAGTCTACTTCTGAAATAACTCTTTCTAAGGTTCGTAGTTGAAAACACTTGTTTACATTTATAAGATGAAACAAACATAGCGTTGATTTTCTGGGCGTGAGATATTAAATTTGGGAAACTTACTTTCCATAATGATTTTAACTTTGGCATATTTAGAAACAACTGCTTGAGATGATTGTCAGATTGCAACTCAATTAATTCAACCTCGTGAGCAGTCTGCCATATGTGAAGTCGAGTACACCAATATTGATTCCCAGATGTCTGCTACCCGAGAAAGAGATAACGCTTGTTGACGCTAATCTACAGCTATAACTAACAAAAAACTTCAGCTTTTAACACTTTACCGATTGAAAGATGTCTGTGCTTGCTATTTTCGTTGATTTATGTTTTGTAGAATAAAAATAGAGAAAGTAAAAAGATCATCAGTCCTTTGAAAAAAAAAAAAAAAAAAAAAAAAAAAATATTTAATCAAAGTAAAAAAGGAGATGGATATAAATATATATTTTTTTCAATTTGCCTCGGACCGGCAAATTAAAATTCTATCCGTGGGCCGTAGTTTGCCCATCCCTGAACTAGTAAAAAAAAAAAAAAATAGTTAAGAGTTTTTTAAACTATTTATATCATTAAATATCTACAAAAGAAACAAAAATATGCATTTGACGCATAAAAATAAAGACTCGTGTGCTTTTTATAGATATCCGCAATTACGGTGAATGCATTCGTGCGTTCGTGTGAAATTTTTAAAAAAAAACAATCACGTTCTATTTCAAATTTCCGGTCTAACAGACCCCCATCTCGCCAAACGTTTTCTTCTCTCATCCCCTTAGATGTCCGAAATATGACAGATAGCTCTGATAAATCTCGCTCTTAACGATTTAATCGGCGTTTTTACTATGTCACATTTTCTCAATAAAAAGATATAAAAAAAAAACCTAAGAACTATAAGAAATGAATTTTTTTTTTTTTTTTTTAACTTACATGAAGCACTATAGAACGCTACAGTAAATGATTAATTTATTTGATATAGGAAATGTGAAAGATAAAGTGGAAATATTTTAAATGGAAATAATTTACAAAAGAATTTTTTTTTTTTTTTTTTTTTTAAAGGAAAATTTTTTTTTTTTCTAATATTTTATTTACAAATCTGACATTTATGTATGAATCATCGGAAACTCCACAAAAAAAATAATTAATATTTAATTAATTATTATTTTTTTTTTTAATAATGAAAAAAAAGGAAATGTATAGTTGTAATGAAATTTCACTGCAGTATTTAGTATAAATTAATAATTTCGAAATAATTAATTTAATTATTTAACTTTTGATGTGAAATATAATATATTTAATATTATATTTTATATAATAAATTTAATTTAATATTTCGCATCAAAGTTAAATAATTAAATTAATTATTTCGAAATTATTAATTTATACTAAATACTGCAGTGAAATTTCATTGCAACTATAAATTTTCTATTAATTTAATTATATCAACTATAAATTGAATTATTTCGAAATTATTAATTTATAATAAATACTGCAGTGAAATTTCATTACAACTATAAATTTCCTTTTTTGCATTTCATTATCAAAATTTTAATTAAGATTAATAAATACAGAGTGGTTATAATTAAAGTCCCACTTTCAAATGCTGTAAAAAAGTACCACTCGTCACAATGAGTTCAAATTTGAACTGAAGATACTTGAAGAAGGGGGAAATGGTACGGTATCAGAAAAAGTTACAAAGTGGATTAATAAATGGCGCTATAAGCTGTGTGTGACCAATGACATTTTGAAACGAAATTATGACGGCATGAGTTACACATTAAATCATCAAAAAAAGTTCCAAGCTGTATCAAGAGATGGCGCTGTGAGCGGCATATAGAAAGTGAATTTGGCTCCCAGTGATATTTTGAATCGAAATGACAGCGTATTTGGCATGAGTTGCACATTAAACCGATTATAGTGTTCAATGTGCTTGATTGTTTCCGTTTTTTGACGGAAAAAAAAAATGACTTCCAAGTCATTCAACAGTTGTGAGTCTGTTAAATAACAATGTCCCAGACTGCGTTTGGAACATTGTTAAATTGTGTTTTAGCATTGTAATTTGAACTATTAAGTTATTATTATTATTATTAATCAAATGTTATCAAAAAAGATTGATAAATATATATAAAAAAATCGTCGCAAATAATAATCGTGTAACCAACATAACACTCAGAATTTTTTTTTTCAATAAAAAAATTCATTTATTTTTTCATCAAATAAAAATTTAATTCATTTTTGTCTTATATCATGATTTTTATATTTATTTAATTGATTTAGAATAATTTTAAACCTCTTTGCAATTTGTGAACTATCAATTCATCCCTTTGCATTACTTAGAGTAAAAATATATATATACACAAGGGGTGTTGCGAATATATATACTTATATATATATATATATATATATATATATATATACACACAGGGTGATTATAATTAAGGTTTCACTTTCAAAATGCTGTAAAAAAAGAAACATTCGCCACAATGAGTTCAAATTTGAACTGAAGATACGTGAAGAAGAGAGAAACGATACGGCATCAGAAAATGTTCCAAAATGAATTAATAAATGACGCTATAAGTTGCGCGACCAATGACATTTTGAATCGAAATTACAATGGCTTGAGTTACACATTAAACCAACAAAAAAAAAAAAAATTCCAAACTGTATTAATAGATGGCGCTGTAAGCGGCATAAAGAAAGGAAATTCGGCACCCAGTGATATTTTGACAGCGTATTTGGCATGAGTTATACATTAAACCGAGTGTAGTGTCCAATGTGCTTGATTTTTCGGGTTTTTGATGGAAAAATGACTTCCAAGTCATTCAACAGTTGTGACACTGTTAAATAACAAAGTTTCAGACTGTGTTTAACATTGTTTATTGTGTTTTAACATTGCAATTTGAATTATTGAGAACGAATAAAATATTATCACAAAAAAAATTAATAAATTAAAAAAAAACATCGTCGTGAATAAATTTATGTAACCAACATAAAACTCAGTTTTTTTTTTTTTCAGTTTAAAAAAATTCAATTTTTTCATTCTTATATTATTTTTTATATTTATTTAATTGTTTTTGAATAATTTTAACCCTCTTTGCGGTTTGCTATTTGAGAACTAATAATTCATCTCTTTGCATTACTTAGAGTAAAAAATATATACACATACAAGAATATATATGTGCGCATATATATAGGCATGTATGCATTTTCCCTTCTTCAATGCAAATTTGAACTCATTGTGAAGAGTGGTTCTTTTTTACTGCATTTTGAAAGTGGAACTTTAATTATAATCACCCTGCATATATATATTAAATGGAGCATTTATAAATAACATTAAGCAGTACTACGCACACTTAATACATGAACGCCAAGACAGGTTTATTCCTTCCCTATTACCGTAAATGAATTAGTCTCACATCAGGAATAAGTAGGAAGAATAATATTCAGATCTCGAGACTTGAACATCTTTCCAGTCACGTTTGCACGACAAACGACCCTGAAAGGATCATAGATCTTTCCAAAATAATTCAATAATTATAATCACGCTGTATATATATATATATATATATATATATATATATATATATACACTAGAAAGGGGAAACGGTACGGCATCAAGAAAAGTTCTAAAGTGTATTAATAGTGAAAGCGGCATAAAAGAAAGAGATTTCGCCTGCCAGTGATATTTTGAATAGAAATGACAACGTATTCGGCATGAGTTGCACATTAAACCAACTGTGGTGTTCAATGTGCTTGATTGTTTCGGTTTTTTGTCGGAAAAATTTCTTCCAAGTTATTCGACAATTCTGACACTGTTAGTGGAAAGCCCATCCACCACGGCAAGGTCATACCAAATTGATGGGAAAATCGGTGTAACTTTCTTTTGATGCTATAACCGTTTCCCCCTTCTTTAAGTATCTTCAGTTCAAATTAGAACTCATTGTGACGAGTGTTTCTTTTTTTTACAACATTTTGAAAGTGGGAATTTAATTATAATCACCCTGCATATATATATATATTAAATGGAGCATTTATAAATAACATAAAGCGTTTACGATGATGCAGTACTACGCACACTTAATACCTGAACGCCAAGACAGGTTTACTCCTTCCCTATTACCGTAAATGAATTATTCTCACATCAGGAATAAGTAGGAAGAATAATATTCAGATCTCGAGACTCGAACATCTTCCAGTCACGTTTGCATGACAAACGACCTTGAAATGATCATTGATCTTTCCGAAAGATAAAAAAAGAAGAAAAAAAGGCCGTGGTTGACCCATCTAATTCTTGTGAAGGACATCCGATGCTGAGATTTGGTGGCGGAAAAAGCTACGCAGCGAATTTCTTAGAAAAGGCCGGTTTTTGATTAAGTAATTCTAAATCAGGGAGTAATATTGATGCGTGCTTTATAAAGAAATGAGTAACTTTTGCGTCATACTACTGTGTCCAAAAAGTGTGACCAATTTTCAATTTAAAATTTTAGCTTATGGAATTTCAATTTTTTTTTTCTCTTTTCTTTTTTGGGTTGTTGGCACTGTCCTCGACATTTGTGTGAAATTTGACGTCTAAATATTCATTAGTGTTTGGATTGTGAAACGCTAAAATTGATTCCTCGATTTTTGAAATGTCTGAATGCATTGAGAAAAAGAGCTTGCATTCAATTTTGTTTGCGGAAACGTACAGAATGTTGCAGAAGGCATTCGGTGAGCATTCCTATATCGGAAAGAAATGTTTGCAAGTGGTATAAGCAGTTCAAAGAAGGCAGAGAACGCGTTGAAGACGAAGAGCCCTCTGGTCGACCATCCGCCTCAACCGACGAAGCTCACGTCCAAAAACTTGGATTTGGTGCTTGCAAACCGTCGACTTACAATTAGAGACATTGCTGCTGATGTCAAAAGGATCGGTAACTCCATTTTGGGCCTCAAACACATCAAATCTCGATTGGTACCGAAAACACTGAATGCGCCAGCTCACACTGCATTGATTCTTCGTGACCTTTTCGCCAAAAACGAAACCCATATCGTTTCACAACCACCGTATTCACACCATGCGACTTCTGGCTATTCCCTAAACTCAAAAGACCACTCCAGGGACACCGTTTTGAGTCGATTGAAGAGATTCAATGTGAATTGGCACCCGCTTTGAAGGCCATCCCTGCCGATAACTTTTTATCAAGCATTGAGGATTGGAAAAAGTTGGCATAAGGGCATTAAAAAATATTTATTATTATTTTTTTTAAATATCTTTCATTATTTGATGCGGGCTTCATAAAGAAATGAGTATCGTTGCGCCATAGTAATCGAATTAATGTGCAAAAAAAAAAAAAAAAAAAAAAAAATTGTATTTTTAAAAAAAATATGTTTTTAATATTTGATGAGTGCTTTATAAAGAAATGAGTAGCGTTGCGTCATAATATTGCACAAAAGATTTTATTTTCTTACAGTTAAAAAATACTGACATATATATATATACATCCTGATTCAAAGGTCATGGAGCAAAGGGGTTTTTACAACTTGCTAAAACATACATTTTTTTTTTTGTACCAGAATGAATGGTCGGAAAGGGCACGTTGAGGAATGTTAGGGGGTTTTCATTGTGAATACATTAGGGTTTTTGTATTGAGAATGCCATGACGATTTGGTTACAATATTTGCATGTAGTGAATATTACTGCAGTTTTTGTTACATATATATATATAGAGAGAGAGATCATCATTTAACGGTGATGGGACAAACTGCAAGGGGTGGTACAGCTTACTAAAATATAAAATTTTTGTACAGCAATGTAAGGTCGGAAGTGATATGTTGAGGAGGACACACTGTCAAAAGAATTTCTCACAATAACTAGGAGCAATACGCCTGGTATCTTTGGAACTACTCGTCGATCATTTCTTCAACGCTGCCAAGCATGTATTATTCTGTGGGTGGTCGTAATGTTGAGCACTTATTGTAAACATTGAAACAAAGAAGAACTTTACAATGATGTTGCAAATAAATAGTGTAATTCTTTTCCTGTCTCCTTTTTTTTTTTTATATTCATATTTTAACTCGTCACTTCCGACCGTGCATTCATATACATAAAATATTATTTTATTAATCTGTACCGACTTTTCAAGTTTGTATCATGACAATTAAATCACCCTGTATATACATATATAACTTTTCTGCCGGACACGAAAATTCAAAAAAATAACTATTTCAGATTTTAAATAAAAAACTAGAAAACCCTGGTTTCTGCCATTCATGTGACGGAATGAGTATACAGTAAAACATTGCAATATTGCCATAAAAAAAGAATTTGAAACATTCATTGTTGTGTTAGTGAATAGTGTTTTTCGACTTTATATTTACCATTATTAAGCACTACAACTGAAAAATACAATAAAATTGGAAAAGAGGCCTGTGATTTTAAATTTTCTTTTAAGTTATTGATATGCCTTTACTGACCCATGGTGTCATCACTAGATTCGAACTTACCTAGCAAAGCAAATGGCAGTTTACCCAGACTACAACTCCTCCATTAACTATTTTCATTTTCAATTGTTCTTTTTAATTTTTTTCAAATCAATTATTAGCTATAAAATAATAAAACTAGCAAAGTTTTTTTTTTTTTTTTCACTTTAATATAGAAATTTTCCTTCCATTCAAAAAATTATTGCAACATTAGTGCATTGAGTCGAGGACAGTGTTTGAGTCTATCAACATGGTGTTTCTGTATTAAACATTATATGAATTTGAATATTATAAAGATTTTGTATTGCATACTTATTCGGTATTTATAACTGCGGAATAATATTTTTAGTATTCTTTCAATTATTGCTAATTACTAATAATATTTCTTAATACTATTTCAATTAGTATTAATTGCTGAATAGCATTTTTTTAGTACTGTTTCAATTAGTAATAATTGCTAATAATATTTTTTAATACTATTTAAAGAAGTACTAATTGCTAATAATATTTCTTAATAGTACGTCAATTAGTACTAATTGCTGAATAATACTTTTTACTTTTAATATTAGTAGCACTATTTATTTTTAGTACTAATTGCTGAATAATATTTTTGAGTACAATTTCCATTAGAGTTTTAATTGTATTGTTAATTTCTTAGTGAGAAAGTTAAGCTAAGTAGTATTTTGCAGACATTTTTACATAGGCGTTGCATTTTGGAAATCAGTTAACATTTTTTAATTTACAACTGAATATTTTAAGCATTTTTTAAAACTCTATGTAAGAAATTTTATACAATTCAGGTAAAAATCTAGTCTAAAGTTCTAGTGTTTTAGTTAGTAGTATTTTGCCCACGTTTAGATAGGCGTTGCATTTTAGAAATTAGTTAAAATTTTTTTAATTTACAACTTAATATTTGAAACATTTTTTTAATTTACAACTGAATATTTTAAAGATTTTTTAAATTTACAATTGCATATTTTAAATTAAGAAATTTTTATACAATTCTGGTAAAGATCTAGTCTAAAGTTCTAGTGTTTTAGTTAGTAGTATTTTGCCCACGTTTAGATAGGCGTTGCATTTTAGAAATTAATTAACATTTTTTTAATTTACAACTGAATATTTGAAATATTTTTTTTAATTTACAACTGAATATTTTTAAAGATTTTTAAATTTACAATTGCATATTTTAAATTAAAAAAATTTTATACAATTCTGGTAAAGATCGAGTCTAAAGTTCTAGTGTTTTAGTTAGTAGTATTTTGCCCACGTTTAGATAGGCGTTGCATTTTAGAAATTAATTAATATTTTTTTAATTTACAACTGAATATTTGAAATATTTTTTTAATTTACAACTGAATATTTTAAAGATTTTTAAATTTACAATTGCATATTTTAAATTAAAAAATTTTATACAATTCTGGTAAAGATCTAGTCTAAAGTTTTAGTGTTTTAGTTAGTAGTATTTTGCCCACGTTTAGATAGGCGTTGCATTTTAGAAATTAATTAACATTTTTTTAATTTACAACTTAATATTTGAAACATTTTTAAATTTACAACTGAATATTTTAAAGATTTTTAAATTTACAATTGCATATTTTAAATTAAGAAATTTTATACAATTCTGGTAAAGATCGAGTCTAAAGTTCTAGTGTTTTAGTTAGTAGTATTTTGCCCACGTTTAGATAGGCGTTGCATTTTAGAAATTAGTTAAAATTTTTTAATTTACAACTTAATATTTGAAACATTTTTTTAATTTACAACTGAATATTTTAAAGATTTTTTTAAATTTACAATTGCATATTTTAAATTAAGAAATTTTATACAATTCTGGTAAAGATCTAGTCTAAAGTTCTAGTGTTTTAGTTAGTAGTATTTTGCCCACGTTTAGATAGGCGTTGCATTTTAGAAATTAATTAACATTTTTTTAATTTACAACTGAATATTTGAAATATTTTTTTAATTTACAACTGAATATTTTAAAGATTTTTTAAATTTACAATTGCATATTTTTAAATTAAAAAAATTTTATACAATTCTGGTAAAGATCGAGTCTAAAGTTCTAGTGTTTTAGTTAGTAGTATTTTGCCCACGTTTAGATAGGCGTTGCATTTTAGAAATTAATTAATATTTTTTTAATTTACAACTGAATATTTGAAATATTTTTTTTTAATTTACAACTGAATATTTTAAAGATTTTTAAATTTACAATTGCATATTTTAAATTAAAAAATTTTATACAATTCTGGTAAAGATCGAGTCTAAAGTTTTAGTGTTTTAGTTAGTAGTATTTTGCCCACGTTTAGATAGGCGTTGCATTTTAGAAATTAATTAACATTTTTTTAATTTACAACTTAATATTTGAAACATTTTTTTAAATTTACAACTGAATATTTTAAAGATTTTTAAATTTACAATTGCATATTTTAAATTAAGAAATTTTATACAATTCTGGTAAAAATCTAGTCTAAAGTTCTAGTGTTTTAGTTAGTAGTATTTTGCCCACATTGTTTAGATAGGCGTTGCATTTTAGAAATTAATTAACATTTTTTTAATTTACAACTGAATATTTGAAATATTTTTTTTTTTAATTTACAACTGAATATTTTAAAGATTTTTTAAATTTACAATTGCATATTTTAAATTAAGAAATTTTATACAATTCTGGTAAAAATCTAGTCTAAAGTTCTAGTGTTTTAGTTAGTAGTATTTTGCCCACATTGTTTAGATAGGCGTTGCATTTTAGAAATTAATTAACATTTTTTAATTTACAACTGAATATTTGAAATATTTTTTTAATTTACAACTGAATATTTTAAAGATTTTTTAAATTAACAATTGCATATTTTAAATTAAGAAATTTTATACAATTCTGGTAAAGATCTAGTCTACGTTTTAGTATTTTATAATCTTGACATATCTATTATTTATTTATTTATTTTTTGGTCTTGGAATTTGTATGTGTGTACTTATAAGCATTTAAAATATCAAAAGATATTTTTCTCGGTTTTATTTTCCTTTAAAAAAATGAAAAGTGTTATATAATAATACAATAATGAATAGTGTTATACAATAATCAACTTTGTCAATTTTTATTTCATTCGTTTGCTCATCGTAGCTTATCTTTAAAAAAAAAAAAAAAAAAAAAAAAATTTCCATCAGACAATATTCTTCATTATTATTTTTTCTTATATATAGATATATACCTTTTTTTTTTTTTGTCCCCTCTGTGCATGTTAAGCATTTTAAGTTCTAAGTACTGAAAAGTATAGGGTCAAGATCCACGGAATAAAGTTGCAATAGTTAGAATAATCGCCAAATCAGGTAAATATCGTCTCAACATTTCCGCCCAACCAATCTCAGTAAGATTTTTGAAATTTTCATTCTCATTCATTCATTCCGATTTCCCATGACAGCAATTGTAATTGTTATTAATACTCTTGACGTATCAGAATACTAGAGAACAATTTGGAGACAGCCCCCTGTTTTATCGTGCTTTTATTGGTTACGAGAATTTGTGGCTCCTCCTACCTTTTTTCCCGCCATTCTAGCCGCTTAGCACCCATTTACCGATTGAAAATATAGTTCGCTCCAAAAACAATTAATAATTAAAATAATAATTAATTTCATCGAACAATTGATAGGCATGAAGCTGAATATGTCTTCGACATTTCATTGCATAACGTATTTCTATATAAAAATGTAACAACCGGTATGCTGCTTGCTAAGTACGTTCTCAGTTCTGCCTTGCCGCCGCTCACATGTCGCGGAGGGATACAACTATTCTTAGAACCACGAGACCCTTTAAAAGGCCGAAACCTGACGTACACATGAACATTGTGAGGTTGTTGATATAGCGGAGTGGGTCTGCCGGTGCATGGTTTTAAATTTTGGTTTATCATCTCGCGAGTTTTAGAATACTTCAACGAAATGACGAGTCTGAGTGATATCTACGCTTTTCAAATGGATACGCTTTACCCGAATACTGCAAACTACCATTCTACAGTTAATATTCATCCTGCTGCTTATAGTGAAATACACAGTACTTCATCAAACATACAAGTGGACACTGAGGGAATGCTGACTGCATGGAACAGTACCACTTCACCTGACAAAAATGATAATGGTGATTCTGATGTTGATATGACTTTCCCTGTGTATGATGTGAATAAGACATCGAAATTAAATAACAATTTGACTTGTAAAATAGACCCCAGTATATTTTTCAACAAAAGCTCTATACCATGTGCTGAAATAAATAGTCCTGTTTTATCAAATTCATCAGCCAATCTTCCGACTACTCCTGCTGCTTATAGTGAAATACACAGTATTCCATCAAACATCCAAATGGACACTGATAGACCTGACAAAAAGGATAATGTTATGACTTTACCTGTGTATGATGTGAATAAGACATCGAAATTAAATAACAATTTGACTTGTAAAATAGACCCCAGTATATTTTTCAACAAAAGCTCTATACCATGTGATGAAATAAATAGTCCTCTTTTATCAAATTCATCAGCCAATCTTCCTACTCCTGCTGCTGCTTATATTGAAATACACAGTATTCCATCAAGCAGCCAAGTGGACATTAATAGAATGGTGTCTGGATGGAAAAGTACCACTTCACCTGACAAAAAATATAATGGTGATTCTAATCTTGATAAGACTTTGGCTGAAATAAATAGTCCTGTTTTATCAAATTCATCAGCCAATCTTCCGACTACTCCTGCTGCTAGTTATGAATATGATTCTTACTTGCGTCACGAATATGATGATATCTCGCTTCCTGATTTTTCTAGTGATGCATATGAAATGGACGAATTTGTCCCATCTTTTGATCGTGATGATGTTGACCTTCAACCTAGTGCCCCAAAGGTAAGGAAGCTTGATTTTATAAGTTACATTTTTATTATTCTATCTTTTCTGTATATATATCAATATTGATAGGGAGCAATTTTCATCTCCATGAGAAGTAATTTGTTTTCCGAAAGATCCGAAATCTTATGTAGGATCATTAATTTAATAATTAACAAAAAAAAAAAAAAAAAAAAATCTGAAAGCGGATGCTTGCATCAAAGCTAGATTGAGATACCTATTGTTTATTAAGAGTATTTCTTTTTACTTTGTAATATTTTGATAAATAAAGTCCATAGGGCGTTTTCTCCAGTATGTTATTGCGTGGCGCGCACCGGCGAGTTCAAGTTTTTGAGCAGAAATCCACGTTGTTGAGGAAATACCGGCAACTAAACGTTTTGTAACCGGTTGCTCTTCTCGTATTCCATAGTAGACGTTTCTGCAACGATTATCGCCCATTGGCGATTACTAACTCGGAGCAAATCTAATGGGACCTGATACCTAAGAATCCCCATGTGAAGCAACTATATATCATAATTTTGGATAAGATGTCAAGTTTGTCCATTTTTTTTTCTTGATAATTTTTCGTTAATTAGGTGAAATATTTTGGAAATGAAATTATCTTCCATGGCCTGCTTCGGCAGGCATTACTTTTGTCTAGGATTTTATGTTAAATTGTCAGATAAAAAGTGGCAGATGCATTTAAATTTGGTGCTAGTTTAATTTGTTTATTGTGATTAGATTCTCATGGTCATTGTTATATAGCCAATTAAAGCAGAGTTTAAAATGTGTAAAATAATTGAAAATATGCAAAAGCAGATTTGTTGCGATTAATCTATAAACAATGTAGGATAACTCTTTTAATTGCTTGAACTTCGATAACGTTTGGGATAAATAACCCATATTTCAACTAAGAAAGGAGATTTATCTACATAAATTTTATGGCAAATTAAGTTGTCAGATGCATTTAAATTTGGTAATAGTGCTAGTTTAATTTGTTTGTCATTAGATTCTTATGGTCATTGTTATATAGCTAATTAAAGCAGAGTTTAAAATGTGTAAAATAATTGAAAATATGCAAAAGCAGATTTGTTGCGATTAATCTATAAACAATGTAGGATAACTCTTTTAATTGCTTGAACTTGGATAACGTTTGGGATAAATAACCCATATTTCAACTAAGAAAGGAGATTTATCTACATAAATTTTATGGCAAATTAAGTTGTCAGATGCATTTAAATTTGGTAATAGTGCTAGTTTAATTTGTTTGTCATTAGATTCTTATGGTCATTGTTATATAGCTAATTAAAGCAGAGTTTAAAATGTGTAAAATAATTGAAAATATGCAAAGCAGATTTGTTGCGATTAATCTATAAACAATGTAGGATAACTCTTTTAATTGCTTGAACTTGGATAACGTTTGGGATAAATAACCCATATTTCAACTAAGAAAGGAGATTTATCTACATAAATTTTATGGCAAATTAAGTTGTCAGATGCATTTAAATTTGGTAATAGTGCTAGTTTAATTTGTTTGTCGTTAGATTCTTATGGTCATTGTTATATAGCTAATTAAAGCAGAGTTTAAAATGTGTAAAATAATTGAAAATATGCAAAAGCAGATTTGTTGCGATTAATCTATAAACAATGTAGGATAACTCTTTTAATTGCTTGAACTTGGATAACGTTTGGGATAAATAACCCATATTTCAACTAAGAAAGGAGATTTATCTACATAAATTTTATGGCAAATTGGCTGTCAGATGCATTTAAATTTGGTAATAGTGCTAGTTTAATTTGTTTGTCATTAGATTCTTATGGTCATTGTTATATAGCTAATTAAAGCAGAGTTTAAAATGTGTGTAAAATAATTGAAAATATGCAAAAGCAGATTTGTTGCGATTAATCTATAAACTATGTAAGAGAACTCTTTAATTGCTTGAACTTGGATAACGTTTGGGATAAATAACCCATATTTCAACTAAGAAAGGAGATTTATCTACATAAATTTTATGGCAAATTAAGTTGTCAGATGCATTTAAATTTGGTAATAGTGCTAGTTTAATTTGTTTGTCATTAGATTCTTATGGTCATTGTTATATAGCTAATTAAAGCTAAGAGTTTAAAATGTGTAAAATAATTGAAAATATGCAAAAGCACATTTGTTGCATTTAATCTATATACTATGTAAGATAACTCGGTACTTACGTATTAACGGTACCTTGGCGACAGTTGCGCCAATAAAGAGCACACGCGCCAATCGCAGCTACAGATTTGCGCCAATCTACACTTAAAATTTTTGTTCCAAATAATAAAATATATATGAAACACTTCATTTAAAATCAAAACGCTTTCAAAAATATTTTTATTCCAAATAATAAAGATTGGCGACACTTAAAAGCGCCAAATCTGTCGCCAAGGTATCGTTAATACTGAAGTACCGATAACTCTTTTAATTGCTTGCAACTTGTGAACTTGGATAAATTTTGAGATAAATGATCCATATTTCAACTAAGAAAAGAGAATTTATCTACTTAAATCTATTATTGATTTCATGAATATATAGAATGTTCACCCCTGTAAATGTTCATTTTTCTCATAAAAGCTCAGTTGTATTTTATAATAAATATTCTTTTCTCTGAATTAGGCGGAAGTCAAGGACGATGTTTTCTTTGGTGTTGGCATGGATGATGAATTATTTGGAGGCCAAATTTATGAATTTCCTTTTGACTTTTTGGATTCAACTGACAATTTGGTTAATTCCAATTTCTATCCAATGGACATGGATGAATTGTACCATTCTCAAACTTTGGATGCATCACAGGATTCTTTGGTTAGTTTTATTTCTAATTCAATCCCAATTATACCAATATTATATTTCATACCAATTATTTATTCTTAATTCCATTGTGATACACCTGAAACCTTACTGATAGTGAATTTCAATTTTCTCCCTAAGTTTTTTGTATGTAGGTGGAATAGAGACAAAATCTCTGTTGTCATTGTTAAAAATTAAATTTGTTAGCTGTAATTTGATTAATTCTTAACAATTTGTATAGAATGCTTAATTTTTTCAATTGCCTCTTACTCAAATTTATTTCTGTTCTGCTATCATTTCCACATTTAAAAAATTGATAACAAGGAATAATGCAAAAATTTTAAGTCAAGATTGTGTAGTGTAAAAATAGTAGAATGTAATGTTGTTGCTACCAGTATGACAAGTATTTTGTGATTCTTATGAATATGTTTCATGTGAATTAACATGCATATTTTCTAAAAATAGGCAGGAGATGGTTCAAAAACATACCGATTTTGCGGTCGACTTCGGAATTCAACTTCGGAAAAGGATATAAATCAAGAAAATTTAAAAAATGTAAAATGTGATCACTCATACGGAAGGCTGGGTAAGTAATTAGATTGCTTATTGAAGAATATTTTTTATTTATTTATTTTTTTTTAATTTCACATATATTACTTTTTGATAGAAAATTTTGTATATTGTGTTAATTTATATAATGGAATTTGATATAACGGCAATTATCTTTAATACTCAACTGATTAATGTATAGTTAAATATTGAAACTAAATTGTCCTCATATTTTGAGATTCTTTATAAGTATTCTGATATTCTTATAACTTTTTAAGGATAACATAAATGATCGCTGTATGTCTTTTAAATTGATCTACCTAAGAAAACATTGAAGATCATTCAAAATTGTTGTTCATTTTATTGAGTTATTATTTTTTTTTTCCTGTTTTGAATTTGTTATTGTGTTAAGTATCTAAAATGCATTTTTTTTTGTAGATTCGCCATGTGAGGAGGCAGATAGTGAAGTTGATGTTGAGACTGTACAAGTAGTGAAGTATCCGAATAGAAGGCCTCCAAATGAAGGTGTTAACAGTAAAATTAATAAAAACCCTTCGAGAGGACGTAAGCGAAATAGAAATGTCACAGATGAAGAATTGTGTGAACCTTCAAATCCACCTTTAAAAACGAAGCGGACCACAACATGTACAAATAATCCTCGTAGTAATAGGAGACAAGGTCCCTCAACATGCCAAGTAGTTCCCTCAATGTGCGAGACCGTTCAACAACCTGTGAACGCCAAGTTTGGTCAACGACAGAAACGCCAAGTTCCTTCATCACCTCGCCCAGTTCGTTCATCATCTCGCCCACTTCGTTCAACATCTCGTCCAGTTCCCTCAACTTCTCGTCCAGTTCCCTCAACTTCTCGCTCAGTTCCCTCAACTTCTCGCCCAGTTCCCTCAACTTTCGCCCAGTTCCCTCAACTCCTGTTCAGTTCGCTCATCTACTTCACAAAGGGCTCCATCCTCAACGCAAAGAGCTCCATCCTCAACGCAAAGGGCTCCATCCACATCACAAAGGGCTCCTTCAACGCTGAAGAAAAAGCCAACTAGGTTAGATCACAGTATGAGGGAAAAAATGCGAAGAGATGCAATGAGGGAACAATTCGATCTTTTGAATAGTGAAATTCCATTAAATTTTAAGACTGAAGGCAAACCTAGTTCACAAATTTCCAAACAAAAAATACTAGTAGGAGCTCTTAATTTTGTTACATATCTTAAACAAACTGAAGATGACGAGAAAGAAGAACTTTCTACTACTGGTAATTTTTTGAGTAGATTAATTAAACAAATAACATAATTAATGTAAATAGTAAAAAAATGTACATAAATAGTAAGAAAATGTATATAGTACCAAAAAGTGTAAATAACTCTTGTAAATAAAAAGCTTCTTTACTTTCTTCTTACCTTTAATTTTCTTTATCTTGTAAAATCAACTATTTAACAAACTGCATGTGCATGAATTCTTCAAATATTACAATAGATAATTATAAATAATTTATATTTTATAAAGTAGTATACTTGAGTTGATGAATTGAATTATTCATTAAATTATATATGAAGCCTTCTAAATTTTACTACAAGCTAAATACATTACAAATATACATTTAGCTTGCAGTATAATTTTAAAATGCATCATCTATAATTTAGTGAGTAATTCCAATTCATTTGTAATGTATGTATGTGTGTGTGAAGAAATGAGGTTCATTTGGAAATTTTACAAATTTTATTTTTGGCCTCGTATTTTGCAGAGCACGTCCTTGCTGTTAAAGGAAAAAAACTAATAATGGTATGTTTGTTTATTTGTTTCAGATTAGTGAATTAGAGTGAATGAGTGAGAGTCTTCAAACAGAATAAAGTTCTTTATGAGCTTTCCATTAATTTGTAATTAATGTGTCATTTAATGTATATTCATAATCAAATTTCAATTAAATAAAACAAATTTCAAAAAGTTTCTTTTATTAGGCGTTGTTTTTTCCCCTTGAAATTTTAATGTGTGTGTTCCTTATTTTAATTCTTTCGAATGTTTTCATTGTATTTCATTTTACTTATTTTAGGATATTGTTTTCTTTTATAAATTGTTAAACAATATCTTGGACTTTCCGGCACTTTACTCCACTTTTCCAACATGTTATTCAATGTGTAGATGAGCAATATTACTGTCCGTGTTTTGGCAGTGTTAAAAAAATTGTCACAAACTTTCTGAAGGGAAATTAGCAGATGCAGTGATTTATAAACCACAAATATAATCTTGAATTAAGTTATAATATTTCTGCTATTTGTTAAAAGGATCATTATTAATATAATTATTTTCTGTCTTTCATGGAGTTAGATATTTAATTATCGATTAAGTTAGAATTTGATGTCAAAAAACTAGGAAAATTTATTTTGTGTTTCATTCAGTTTATATTGATAATCTTTCGCAGTTGTTTTATTTCCATTGTGATTTTTTTTTTCTGTAAAAAACATACTTAAGGATGCTTTTTATACAAAATAATAAAAAATATGGAAAATTCTAGAACTGCCTTCAGATTTAATGCAGTTGTTAAAGACATGAATGGGAGAGTTTAAAAATGGGGGAAACAGTGTAATAGTAAAAATATTATTTAAATTTGTATGTTAGTAAAATTTTTAAAATATGTGAGTAAATAAATCTAGTGCAGAAATTTCAAATAATTTAATTTTTAATTTAGGAATTTCGTAAGAAATAGCACTCGTGTTAAATCGAAATCTCAACCATAATGAGTATAATGAATTTTTGTACATGTCAATTTTATGTAAAAAAAGATTTTTTAAGAATTGTAATTGAATAGGATTGATTTTACAGTTTTACCCATATAATTTAGAATTTAATGTGTGTAAATTAACAACAATCCTTGAGCATTCCTAGAGATTTTCTTGAAAAACCTCACTTTCACTTCACTTTTCACTCAATCTCACTTTTGAAATAATAGTGCATGTATTTTCACGAGACAAACTTCACTTTTTCACCAGTTTAAATAATAAGTATTATGTGTAGAAGCTCGTGAAAGAAATTTTTTAAAAAAATTAATCGATTAGAATAACTGAAAATTGTCCAAGGACAGACACAAAAAGCCTCATTCCAAACATTACCCGACATTTTATGACTAATTATAAGCCTAGTACACGAATGGACTAAACAACAAACAAAAAAAAGTGTTATCGGTCGAATGAATTAATCTTAAGGCTGCATTGAAGATGCTTGTGTGTTATTAATACTCTTTTTTACACTTTAATTAAATCTATGAGTTAAGCAGCATTTTGAGTCGGGAGGTTTTCTAGTATTTCTAAGTGCAACATCTTTGGTAACATTGAATCTGCTACACATACCATTCTAGAAGCATGTGGTGTCAGAAAAATATCCAGTTTTTGAAATATATATATTTTAACACCAGTGGGTCTAGAGTTGATCTTATGAACCACAAACAGGCCCTCCGACATTTGACAAAGGTGAGGGCATTGCATTCAGGTGAACTTTTAGAAGTAACTGCCCCACATTTGAGTGCGGTATGGGATTAAATTTTCAAACATATATGGGAAAATTGCAAGGCACTTTGAATATATTGTCACAATCACCAATCCTATCTCCTCATTTTTGAAAGCAATGCTGCCAGCAGATTTTGAACCTGAGGTAATGTGCACACATTAGCACTGGGCCACTAGTCAGTTTGATGTAGTTTGTTGCTCTATGGTCATCTTGTACCAGGACTAAACAGACCGGAACTACTGTTTAAAGTGGATTCCGAACCACTCGCAGACATCCATGCCACTGCCAGGATTTGAACCTGAAGCCTGTGATGCCAAAGCGCTACTCACTTGGTCACCAGTCAGGCATATATAGTATTTGTAAAAAGAAAATAATAATAGGCAGATTATCAATACATCATTTCACCCCCCCCGCCTTTCCCCACACACATAAAATCGCCATCAAGTCTCCCTTTTCTGAAAGTAGTAACTGCAACGTAAGCCAGCAGCGGGATTCCAATGTGAAAATTCCTCTCGCACAAAATTTAAATAAATATCATGTGTAAAAATGCTCGCGAAAGGAATTAAAAAAAAACTTAATTATAATAAGCCAATAGCTCGTGAAAGAAACTTTAAAAAAGTTAATCAATTCGAATAATCCTGTCTTGATCTTGAGGCCCTAGTCTGAAGCCTAGTTAGGAAAATTCGACCCTGATCATATGTGTAGAATTTCTCCTTATTTTCGATTCAGTGTCTTGGTATTTATTGTTTTTAGAATAGTGTAATTCTAATTTTGTTAACAATTTGAATGTAGGCCCCTCTTGATCTTGAGGCCCTAGGCTGAAGCCTAGTTAGCCTATAGGGAAATCCGGCCCTCATAAATGTAAAATTTCTCCTTATTTTCGATTCAGTGTTGTAGTGTTTACTGTTTTTAGAATAGTGTGGTTTTAATTTTGTTAACAATTTGAATGTAGGCCCCTCTGATCTTGAGCCCTTAGGCTGAAGCCAGTTAGCCTTTTAGAGAAATCCGGCCCTGGTCATATGTGTAGAATTTCTCCTTATTTTGTGTTGTAGTGTTTACTGTTTTTAGAATAGTGTAATTTCAATTTTGCTAACAATTTGAATGTGTAGGCCCCTAGGCTGAGGCCGCCTAGTTAGCCTATAGGAAAATCCGGCTCTGGTCATATGTGTAGAAATTCTTATTTTCGATTCCGTGTTTACTGTTTTTAGAATAGTGTAATTCTAATTTTTGTTAGCAATTTGAATAGGCCCCTAGGCTGAAGCCTAGTTAGCCTATTGGAAAATCCGGCGCTGGTGATATGTGTAGAATTTCTCCTTATTTTCGATTCAGTGTTGTAGTGTTTACTGTTTTTAGAATAGTGTAGTTTTAATTTTGCTAACAATTTGTATTTAGGCGCCTAGGCCTAGTTAGCCTATAGGAAAATCCGGCCCTGCACCGGGCGCATCCTGTTGTTTCCTGGTAACAGGCGGCAATGCGAAATAACGCTCTCTTCTCAGTTGAAACTCGTCATCTGAGAGTTAGCAACCTTGAGTGCTGCCGCTACCTGTCCCCTGAACCGCGGCGTGGCCTTGAAATCGGTCGCTCTCTCTCCCCACCCCCTTCCACCCACCAGCCGCCATTGAAGACAGCGCCTCCTGGTCGACATCGTGGCGTTACTCACCCGAGAGAAAATAAAAAAAACGAAGATGCAGCGCGGGATCAATCGCTTGCGTCACTGCTTTTCGGGAATCTTTTTACCCAGAGGAGTTGCAACCGGGGAAACGGTATGTGAGTAAGAGAGACTGAGCGATTCACGCCGTTCGAATCGGATTTCTAAACGACTCGCCATTAAAAAGATTGGCCCATTCTGTTGTAACATTTTGATCGCGTTTTCCACTTGAGTTGGGGTTCAGTTAAAAAATGGTTAAGTAACAGTAATAAATAATATTCATATTCTATTTATGCTGTTTAAAAGCTGGTTTTTGTAACTGAGGAGCTAGTTTAAGTTATGATAAAAATATAAATTTGAATTCATTTATTAAATAAGTTATTAAAAAGCTTTAATAAGTTTATTGATAAATGAATACAAATTTGAACGAAATTCTTACATTTCCTTAAATAAAATATTTATATAAATATGTATAGCAATAAAAAAGTTAATTTAAAATTTTTTAAACTAAACTCTCTCTTTCTATCTATCTATATATACAAAAATCAAACAGAAAAGGAATGAATTAGAAACACTACACTATTGTCAACAAGGGTCTGATGCTCGTGTGTCTAGCGCTCGGTACCACATGTTTTAAGTTCGAATCCCGGCGGTGCCATGAATGTTTATAGTGGTTCAGAATATGCTTTAAACCGTAGGTCCCGGCCTAATGTGATCGTAGAGCATATTGGGAGAGTTGACACGTTATGGGGTTAGTGTGACTCGCGTCCGTAGCATATCTTCAAGTTACACATGCCCCCTTGGTAGTATTAAGTGAGTAACGTCTGTGCAGTCCTTGCTAATGGAATAAATAATCTTTTATGCCATAAGCAAGGACTTGCAAATTATATGGCAAAACCCTATTAACATTCGCTGTATAAAACTCATGAAATGTCTCTCATTTAGACAAATAATAAAAAATAAGGACGCAGCAATTAAATTAAAAATCATTAGACGAGTACAAATATTAAAAGGGAGTACGGCAGATATAATAAAAAAAAATCTGAAATAAAAAACAGAATTGTGTCTGCTAATAAGGCCTTTTTTAGGGTAAGAAATCTGTTTAAATCACAGCTAAAAGCTAAAAAAATTTAAATTCTTACAATATAAAAATCCTTATGAGACCTATTTTGATCTATGAATCTGAAACTTGGCTTTTAGAAGATCTGATGAGTCCCATTTGTGTATATTGGAGCGGAACATTTTTATCTGAAGAGATTGTTGGAGAAGACGGTACAACACAGAAATATATAAGTGCTATAAAACCCAGACATTATAAAATTTATTAAGATCTATAGATTAAACTGGGCTTCTCACGTATTTAGAATGAATGAACTAAACCCTGTAAAAAGGCTCATTTTGATAAAGCCAACAGGGACAAAGAGTTGCGATGGATAGACGCAGCTGAAAAGATTTTGCGGTACTAAAGGTTTGGAGGACCCTGTCACCCAGAGGAATGCATGAAAAGCCTTGGCTATTGATGGTGATGACGATAGTAAAAGAACGTTTATACGAAATGTACAATAACAGACTCTAAAACTACGAAATTAGCAAAACGAAAAAACCTAATGAAAATTATTTTTAACAGTCACAGAATAGGTTTCATA